>SJYC01061944.1:0-49680 GCA_006408675.1 Madoqua kirkii
TTCATTCCAGTATTCTTGCCTGGAGAATCCCATGAACAGAGGAGCCTGGCGATGTACAGTCCACAGGGTCACAAAAGAGTTGGACACCTCTTAGCGACCAAACAACAACAGCAACAACAACCATCTGAGTTCTAAACTGCTGGCCCTATGCCTATTTTGAATGCAAAGAAATTTCTAGCACACTGAAAGCAGCTGATGCTGATAGAGACTTTATCTGATCATCTCAGCAGAAGCAGCAAAAGCTAGTGGGCCAAGTGACCATCTGCCCTCTTCTGTTTCAGACCATGGTGGAAATAGGCACGGAGGTGGTGGAAGGAAAATATCTAATCACCTCTTCAGAAGACAATTTTTCCTCTGGAATTGTCTCCACTGCCTTTTCCTGTGGGTTGAAGTCTCCTTAAAATTAGGCAACTCTGTGCAGGGGGACTTAGAGCAATGAGAAATCTGTAATATTACACAGATTGACCAAACTGAAAATTAGCAATGAGTTTTAGGGTAGGAAGAAATTCGTTTTTGGAGGACAGTGAGGGACAGTGCTGGCAGAGAGCCAGTTTGAATGAGGAACTGACCTTGGGAGAAAGAACACAGATGGAGAAGAGCAGCATGAGCCTGCCCGAAGGAGAGGAAAGGAGAGGACAGGAGCCACGAAGTCCAGCACTTTACTCCCATTTTATGCTTGAGAGCTGAGACCATCTCTCCCCATTCCCATCCAGTCTGGACACAAGAACCAAAACCACCTACCCATCTGCCTTATATGATTTTGTTATTCAATTATGTTTATCATAATTGAATAATTTACTATTTACATTATTTACTATTTCAGGAGACACTTTCACAGGCAAATAGCCTTATTGTTCAATAGAGGAACTTCCAGCTCTTTCAGTAGAAAACATCAACTGTTCATGCTCAAAGACTCTTTGACATCCAGTGTCAAAATCCTTGCCTTCCTGTGTCTACCATTATATGCCAGTCTTTGTTAATCATCCTCAAGCCTCTACACTGAAAGACTGGCCTTAGACCAAATTTCAAGTTCTCAACAAATTTCAACCTTGCCTTTTCCCCTCTAATCCCTACTGAAACTCTGTGCGATAGTGTCCTCCGTTTCAACAGTGAGGAATCAGCTCAGCTTTGTCTTATCAACAGGTTGTGCTGGTGTTATGTGGGGATCCAGCTCTGGACATACTAACATACAATCTACATTACAAGGTTAGTCGATAATCACTATTGTCATTTTAATAGATGGGAAATACAATGTTTTGCATAGTTATCTAATGCTTTACAATTTACCAAACACTTTCCCCATGTATGAGCTTCCCTGGTGGCTCAGCTGGTAATTCATCTGCAATGCAGGAGACCTGGGTTCAAGCCCTGGGTTGGGAAGATCCCCTGGAGAAGGGAAAGGCTACCTACTCCAGTATTCTGGCCTGGAGAATTCCAGGGACTGTACATATAGTCCATGGGGTCGTGAAGAGTCGGACACACTGAGCAACTTTCACTTTCTCATGTATTATCTCATTGGGCCCATTTGCCACTGTGAGAGGTAAGTAGAGCAAATGTTGTCATGACTATGTCACACACGAAAATGCAAGTCCAAAGAGGGTAAGTGATATATTTGAGGTTAAACAGCCCATTAATATGCAAAGTAGAATCTTAATTCCAAGTTTCCTGGTGTCACATGTTGACTGTAAACCCTCAGTGGTTTAGTCATTCAGTCATGTCCCACTTGTGACCTGGTGGGCTGTAGCCCAGGTTCCCCTTCCATGGGATTTCTCAGACAAGAATACTGGAGTGGGTTGCCATTTCGTCCTCCAGGGGATCTTCCCAACCCACGGATCGAAACTGGGTCTCCTGCATTGCTGGCAATCTCTTTACCAACTGAGCCACCAGGGAAGTGTAAACCTAGAATCATAATTATAATATTAAGTATTTAAATAGGACATAAAGCATTTGCCTAAATCTTAACGATTTAACGTGTATTAGTTTGCTAGGACTGCTGTAACAATACCACTACTTGGTGGTTTAGAATGACGGAAATCATTGTCATTCTGGAGACTTGAAATCCCAAAATCAAGATGTCAGCAGGGTTGAGTCCTTTTGAGGTCTGTAAGTGGGGATCTATTCCGTGACTCTTGCTTAGCTTCTGGTGGTTTTCTGGAATTTTTAGTATTTCTGCATCACTCCAATTCATGCCTTCATGTTCACGTGGTTTTCTGCCTGTGTACATGCCTGTGTCCAAAATTTCCCTTTCTAAAAGGAAACTTTGTATTGAACAAAGTCATATCGAACAAAGATCCTACCAACTCCAGTATGACTTTTAACAAATTATGTCTACAGTGACTCTGTTTCCAAATAAGGTCACATTTGTGAGGCAGTAGGGCTTAGCACATACATTCTGAGGGGAAACAATTCAACCTATAGCACAAAGATATGAAAATTTGTTCCATCTTTACAAGCCCAACAGTTCATAACTGATGCTTTTGTTCCAGTAGTCCTTGGGACTAAGAATGGTTTTTAAGACAGTAAAATTTGCCATTGTATAGAGGCACTTAATGGGGTTTCTAGGTGGCACTAGTGGTAAAGAATCCACCTGCCAAAGCAGGAGATGCAAGAGACATAGGTTCAAGCCCTGGGTCAGGGAGCTCCCCTGGAGGAGGAAATGGCAACCCACACCAGTACTCTTGCCTGGAAAATCCCATGGACAGAGGAGCCTGGCGGGCTACAGTCCACTGGGTCGCAGAGAATTGGGCACAACTGAGTACACAGACATAGACACTTAATACCTTAGGGCAGAACAGTTCATAACTGATGCTTTGTTCCAGTAGTCCTTGGGACTAAGAATGGTTTTTAAGACAGTAAAATTTGCCATTGTATAGAGGCACTTAATGGGGTTTCTAGGTGGCACTAGTGGTAAAGAATCCACCTGCCAAAGCAGGAGATGCAAGAGACATAGGTTCAAGCCCTGGGTCAGGGAGCTCCCCTGGAGGAGGAAATGGCAACCCACACCAGTACTCTTGCCTGGAAAATCCCATGGACAGAGGAGCCTGGCGGGCTACAGTCCACTGGGTCGCAGAGAATTGGGCACAACTGAGTACACAGACATAGACACTTAATACCTTAGGGCAGATACATTTCCTGGGCTGCTATGTGGCTAATTTTACTTTATTCTCAGTAAGTAATCATGAGTACTACATGAATTATTGAGTCAAATGAGTGTGGAGAAGCCATTGTTTGTATTCAGTTTAAAGGATGCATCCATTTCAATTGCATTTTGAGAGTGAGGGCAGCTAATGAATTGTGTCCACTGAAGAGCCTGGTCCAGATGGCACAGGCTGTCCCCTGGTGAAAAGGGGTTTGTGCAAAAATACAGTTTGAAGAAAATAATTTATTTTAGTCAAGAAAATCAGAGAACATGGCCTGGTATTAATTTGGGTGAATTTATTCTGGAAACTTTTTCTGCTTTAACATTCAAAGGTCAATCTCAGAAATAAATATTTTGCTCCTCCACAGGGGACTCATTTAGCAACTGTGAAAATTATACCACAACTCGCACACACATGGGAATACACACATGCATGAAACAATTTATGAAACAAAACTTCTCCTTACTACAATGTCCTCTAAGTTTTTCTACTCGATTGTATCCTTTAAAAAATATTTATTTGGCTGTGCTGGGTCTTAGCTGCTGTATTCGGGATCTTTGATTTTTGTTGCAGCATGTGAACTCTTAGTTGCGGCATGTGGGATCTAGTTCCCTGACCAGGGGTCAAACCCAGGTCCTCTGCATTGGAAGTGCAGAGTCTTAGCCACTGGACCACTAGGGAAGTCACTGTATCTATTTCGTTTATTAAAAATGTCAGTTGTATGCCACTAAAATAAGTTCATGACCCAGGAAAGGTGTAACTTTGGGAAAAACCTGATCTAGAATACGTATTCAGGAGCGAAACTACTAAGTCCTAGTTATATGAATGCTTAACTTTACAAGGAAAAGCCAAATGGTTTTCCAAAGTGATTATAGCAGTTTACACTCCCACTAGGAATGTGAAAGAATTCCTGCAGCTTTACCTCTTCTCTCCCACACTCGGTGTTATTACAATTCTTCATTCTTGCTAATCTGCTGTGTATAACAAGGTATCTCAGTGTGGTCTGCACTTGCAATTCCCTGAGGAATAATTAGCTTGGACTCCTTTTTGATTACATTTTCACAGTCTCAGTGAACTGCCTGTTCATGTCTTTTGCCCATATTTCCGGTGGGTTTTTTACAAGGTGCTTATTGAACAATTTGCAACACACTCTATGATGTTTTGTTCATTTAATGCAGGGCTTAAATGGGAAGATTATTTCCTTAAGAACGGATTGAGATTCAAGAAACTTTATCTGGTATGAAGGAGGTATAAGAAGAAAACTGGTATCTTATTTTTGGTTTACTACTGAGACCTCCTGTTTGCCCTTGTCAGGAGTAAACCTGCATCAGGAATACTCTGCTCTCTTAGCTAGGTTCAGGACCTCTTCCCTGCTTTCTTCAGTGTGTAGTAATAGCCTTGCAGACATTCAGGATGCGGGTGTTGTTCCTTACTGACCCTGCTGGAGGAATGCCAGTCCATCTCCCCCTGCCCTGCTATGTTTTTCTTCTACCCTAACTGGATAGCTTGCATTTCTGCCGATCTGGCATTGGGATCTGGGGCTCCTGCACATTCTGGAAGCTTCTTTTGAGGTCATCCATAATGTAGTCCTGGTGGCTCAGATGGTAAAGAATCTGCTGGAAATGCAGGAGATCCAGTGTTCGTTCCCTGGGTCGGGAAGATTTCCTGGAGAAGGAAATGGCAACCCTCTCCAGTATTGCCTGGAGAATTCCATGGACAGAGGAGCCTGGTGGGCTACAGTCCACGGGGTCACAAAGAGTCAGACTCGACTGAGCAACTAACACTTTTACACTCTCATAATGTAATCCTGAGTTGAAATTCTGGATCTTCTCTTTCACACGTCCCTCTCTTCCTTGATATTCATTACAAGAGGTAAGAGAATCGCTGGCCACTGGGTACTGGTAATTATGATGCTCTGACCAGGGAACTCATGTCCTTTGCCTGAATCTACTCCTGCCTCTCAGTCAGGGTGGGCCTTGTCCTGTGAGGGTTTCTGTAGCAGTGTAGTCCATAAAACCACTTCATCTAGCGGATGAAATTTCCCCACAGTAACCAGGTCATAGTTGGGGTTTGCGTCATTGACTAAATCAATCATGAATATAGCTACCTGAATATTATAAAAATTTTTAAATGCACAAGGCTCTGTAATAATAAATGAAATGAGTCATTTTATCACAGAATAGGGTTTATGGAATGACCTTACTTAGGGAAGGAGTGAAGTTCACATCTCTCACTTTTGGGATCTGGAGCATGACTTCATCGTTACAAGGTTCAGAGTGGTCCTAGTTTGGCTTTGATGACATTATCCGTGATAGTAGCTTTGACCTGCTTCTCATAGATCAGGGATCCTCAGATTGGGTTTCTTGGAGCCTCCCTGTTCTGGGGGAAAACCTTCAAGTGGACATCAAACCCCTCTAATGTGCGAAAACGGCCAGAGCAGGTGGCAGAATTCTGGGCCCTCTCCTTTGTTTTAGCCAGAGCAGTCTTTTTGTTTTCTTATTTATAATTAGAATCCCATGTAAGAATGCATTTATAAATGCAACTTCTTTTCTAGAAGTTTGGAAACCACTGCAGCAGTTAATGTTGAAGCAAAGCTTAAATAGTGGGTTGTAGCCAAAGAGGAATGGCAGGCTAGTATTTGCTGACAATGTCTTTCCTTCAAGTGGACACACAGTTCCTAAGGATAACATCTTTTTTTCTTTTCCCTTCCCATGACATTTCTGATGGCTGGTCAAGATCCGTAACTACCCCCTTCACCGGCTAGTGTGGTCTTCTGGTTCCTTATTGCATCAGACTGACCTTGTCTTCCCAAATCTGTGCTTCTCTTTCCTCTGGTAATGCAATTTCAATCCACACACCCTCACCCAGCCAAGGGTTTCATTTCCCAGCTCCCCATGGTGCAATATGGCTCCGTGGCCATGCTCTCACAGTAGACTGTGAGCACCAGTGATAAGTGTAATTCTCCCATCACTTGTTTAAAAGGAAACTGCTTATCCAGGAGTTTTCTTTCACTCTTCCCCTCTCCCACCAGCTGAGCACAAATGTGATGGTGACCCTGAATCCCACATGCAGACAAGGACAACTCTGGGGGGAGATAGAAAGGGCCCAGGACCTAGGCCTGGGTGAAGCTCAGTGTCCCATTTGCCTCTAGACTGTGATAAGAGCTTGTAGTTAACTGCTGTGTAAGTGCTCTGCAACCTTATTCTGTAATAGAATCTCCAAATCTAAGAGCTTCGGAGTTGAGAGAAGAGGAAGAATCACTGAAACCAGTTCTAGGATTCGCATCCCTTCAGAGAGAGAAGTTACTTTTGGATTTCTGAGGTCCTGAGATCTCAGGGAGTTGGGGTGTGGGGTGGGAACACGTTTTACATAGAGACTGAGAAGGCAGACTGCCTCGGAGAGAGCACCCTTCCCCTCCAGGATTTGCAGCAGACAGCTCTGGATGTTGGAAGGACAGAGGGAGGGCTTGGCTTGCTGGAAGCCACCATCTTAGGTCCTCACACTAGTCTTAGCTCTGGCTTGACTCTTCTGGGGGTCTCTACTTTGGGGACCTCATCTTTTTCTATCGCTGCACCTTGCAGCATGCAGGATCTTAGTTCCTCAACCAAAGATTGAACTCGTGCCCCTGGCAGTGGAAGTGTTGAGTCCTAAACACTGGACTGCCAGAGAATCCCCTGGAGACCCCATTCTAATTCAACCTCAGTGGCTTATAGAGAAGAAAACTGAGCTCAAGTGTCTTTTTCAAGGTCACACAGTGATTGGTGGCAAAGCCGGGACTAGAATTCAGATATCCCTAAAGTATAAGACTGTCCATGCACCATGACAAAGTGTTTGACCACATTTTACAATAGAAATGAAGAGCTATGTCTCCTGATCTTGGCTTCTTGTCTGTTCTTGTGCTGCTAATCAGATTCCTGCTTTCCTTTTCAAGTCTCTTAGCTCGAGCCCTGTCCTTATCTGAGAGTCCACCTTCTTCAACCTTCTTCATCTCTACAATTTCCCTCTCTTTACTGAGCAGACTCAGTTTTCTGTCTGATCCTACTCTTTGGCCTCTTTTCTCTTTTTGCTCCATTTCAGCAGAGCATAGAAACAGAGACTAGGCAGGAGCCCTTTGGACGACAGCCCATAAAACATCAAGACAAACAGGACAGATTGCTTGGAAGTACAATCTTATAATATTCAGGGATTAAATGAGTGACAAGCTAAAGGCTCCATATCTGAAAAAGACCACCACCTCCATCGTAGGCACCTAGAGCCAGGGTCTCAAAATGAATGACTGCAGGGAAAGGACCAAAGTCTCCTAAGAAGTCACATCCTCCACTCTTCATCCATTTTTCCTGTCAACACCTTTCTGACTGAAAAGAAATGGGAAAACTGTACTTGAGGTTTACACTGATACTTTTTAAGATCCAGCAGAAATTCCACATCCTTTCATTGCCTCCTAGATTTCAGTCTCCTCTCTCTTTTTCCTCCTCATTTTTATATCAGATCATTTAATAGACAAGGGTCAGAACTAAAAATAAATCCTCATTTTCCAGAGCTACCTACAATGTCATTTACTGTATTCCTAGGTCTCTGGAGTTGACACTGCTGACACATGGGCATGTAGATACACATTTGCAAAATAAAACCTCAGCTCCCAAGCAGTTTCTGGAAGCTTGTGGTACTGCTTTGGGCTGAGGACTGGACTTTTCCAGGGGTTGTTCATCCAGATCGCTCCTGTGTTCCCTATCACCTTTCATCCAGGGATCTTACCAGGGTTTCTAGCCCAGCACTGATGTCATACCTCCCCACAGAGCCACCAGTAATTGCTTTTAACAGAAGGAAACTGAGGTCCAACAACAACAACAAAAAAGACAATAGACTGAGTGGATGGGGAAGTGTCCAGCCAAGTTAGAAATAAAATTCATGTTGAGTAAAAACCAGGAACACGTGTTTTGATCTCTTTTTTCTTTTGGTTGATACCAAAAGGAGATCAACATGCAGAGGGTTAAACATGTGGGGGAAATAAATTTAGTGGTGTTGGTTCAGGACAGAACATATTGGGAATGAATAATAGAAAAACAGTACTCTCACTAAGTTTCATAACTCCAGCAAATTTGTGGATTGGGGTTAACCGAGGCTGGAATTCCAGAACTCAAGTTACCCAACTGTGGCAGGCCAGGGGAATTTCTGTTGGTTGGATGGGAAATCTTCAATGTCAGCATTCATGTTCAACTGTACTCAACACTTTAACCCAGTATGTAAGTAACTTTCTTTCCTTTCTTATGTTGATCAGGAGCCTAGGGCCTGAATGGAACAGAGAAAAAGGTCTGTATTCACTTGGACTCAATGTGGCCACTGGTCATGAAGAATGCTGACTGTGGCCATTCCCAGTCAGCTTCTCGTGCCTAGTGCCAAAAGACACTGGACACCTCTGGCTGCAAAGACTTCAAGCAACATCATGAACTTGTCATTTAATTCGTGAGCTGCCACGAGTCCCCAGCTAGCTGGCTGGGTGAAAATGTCCTACCTTCCCATTGAGCTGCAAGTCCCTTGAAGTCAGGGACTCCGTCATATTTCTCTGCAGCTCCTGTGTTGCCCCATGTTGACTTTCCATTAGCCAGCGTTCACTGGGGAGAGCAGAACCACTATGAGTATCACAAGATGTATTAGGCAATTGTGGGAGAAGCTGGGCAAGTAGAGATGCCTAACTGGGAGCTGGAGGACTGGTGACTAACCAGTTCTCTTGAAACCCTGCTGTGAATGGAACAGTGAAAGTCTGCCAAGAATAGCCAGGCATATCCAGTTGCTGGGGTGGGATATGAGAGCAAAGTTGGTAGAGAAGTCCATGGAAAACTATTGCCTTTGAATCTGGTGGTGGGCCTGAGACCACTGGACCAACTGTCAGAAGAATTACCATCAGAAGTGAGGCCGGGGGCTGGTGGCAGACATTAGTCAAAAGGTACAAATACCACATAAAACAACAACACTGCTACTACTACTAATAAAGAGGGTGGGAGGAAACTTTTGGAGGGGATGGATGTGTTTATGACATCACTTATTGGGATGATTTCACAGTTATGTACTTGCTCCTACACTCATCAAGTTGTATACATTAAATATGTACAGGTTTTTTGTATGTTAATCATACCTCAATAGGGCTTCTCTGGTAGCTCAGAGGTTAAAGCATCTGCCTGCAATGCAGGAGAGCTGGATTCGATTCCTGGGTTGGGAAGATACCCTGGATGAAGGAAATGGCAACCCACTCCAGTATTCTTGCCTGGAAAATCCCATGGACAGAGGAGCCTGGTGGGCTATACTCCACGGGGTAGCAAAGAGTCGAACACAACTGAGCAACTTCACTTTCTTTCACTTTCACTTTCTTACCTCAATAAAATGGTGAAAGAAAAAAGGAAAGAAAGGAAGAAAGAAAGATTTGCTGATGTGGGAATGGAAAAGATCAAGGGCAAACTGGAGCCCAACAGCACTTTGATCTGTGTGTTGCCACATGAAACCACAATGACCTTCGCAAAGTAATGGCTATTGCTCCACTTCCACCTTCCAAATCTTTCCCCCATTTCTCTTTGGGTCAGCTCTAACCCAGAGTCATACAGAGAAGGGGATTCTGGGAAACCCCTCCAGCTGAACCAAGTTACACAATGCAGTACAGAGTTATCACAGATGTGCAATAGGCTCTTTGAACTCATCGGGTCAGTTTCTGGCATCACTGGGAAAGTTCTAATCTAGAGTCAAGAGATGAGTCTGGGATGGTTCTACCTCTAAATATCTGTCCTTAGCTAGGTTGCTTAACCTCTCTGCCTGGCAGGTCCACAGATGGGAGAAGGTGATTCATCGCCTCCTAGGAGGTCCATGCAGAGGGAAGGGACTTAGAATGTTAGTGAGCTTTGATAAGGTCCAGCCAAAGGTTCTAAAGGCTACTAGATTCTGAAACATTATTTCTCTCAGATTTTGCTAGTGTGCATTTAAAGCATGTCTATTTAGATCTGAGTCTCCTGGCTAAAGCAAGGGTTTGAAAATCAGAAATTCCAACTATTTTTTTCTCTAACTATATTCTTGGCATACTATGAAATTCGGAGCAAGTTGTTAAACTATTTGCTGTCAACATTTACTTATGTACAGAATGGGGATAATCACATTCCAAGAACACCAATTGCCCAGTGGCTCAGTCCCTTAAAGAAATGAAGACCCAGCAGAGCCATTATAAGCTTTACCAGAGCAGTGTTCTACAAAATTTCCAGGGCTTGTTCTGTTATCTCCTTCTTGGGACAATACATAAAATTGTGCAGAATTTATGAAGCCAACAAACCTGCTCCATTTCACCTTGAGCTAAAGCTGCAGAGTTTGCTCCCTTTGATGACACACCATCAAATACAGAAAAACTGGTTCCAGTCTGATCATCTGCAAAGCAGTAAAAAGCTTTCTGCCTTGCTCTGTCCACAGGATGTGGTGACAGGGAGCCCAAGAAAGATGGAGGAGATGGATTCAAGCCAGGGCAGAGGAAGCAGGCTCTGACCTGCAGATTACCCTCTCCAGAGACCAACTGTTTCCCACAGAAGAATTGGGAGCCCTGCCAAAGACCCCTTCTCAAGACCACAACTCTGAAGAGCATAAAGTGCAAGTTTCACCCCTTGGATGCAGAGGGTTAACTTCACGGCAAACAAAGGGTTAAGAAAAGAATTCACAATAGTATCTTCCCCCCCACAACATTTTTTGAGAGCAACGGTGTCCCTTCCTAGGTCTGAGTACTTTAGTGCCTTCGCTGAATAATACTGTCTGGGAAATTAAACATTTCAGCTCTTTCTACCTGGTATCTGTTGTGTCAGCCAGAACCCACTAACAAATGTAAACTGGTGACATTTGAACACAGAGTCATGCCTCTTGCCTTTACAGGTGACAAAGCTCAGAGCAGCATTTTTCATCCTCAGCTTTCTATTGTTAGCAAGTTTGTTTAAAAAGGTGAGGGCTTGGGAATCCCCCGGTGATCCAGTGGTTAGGACTCTGAGTTTTCACTGCTGAGGGCATGGGTTCAATCTCTGGTCAGCGGACTAACATTCCACAAGGCTCACATCACAAAATAAAATATTGGGTTGCCCAAAAGCTTCTAAGAAAACTTTCTTGTTAGGTTTGTTAGAAACTTTTGGATAATACAATAAAATAAAGGTGAAACCTTGAATTGCACCGTGCACTTTCTCCCACAGGTCTCTGTGATCCAGGGGCATGTTTCAGCAAGCTGGCTGATGGACAATAGTGAGGTCTGAACATTTATAGAGTCGAAGAGAATACATTTTGGTACTTTAAAAGCCCAGCGTAAAAATAGCAGTAAGAATATTTCATGATAAAAACAATCAGTTCCGAAGTCCTTTACTCACTCCCCCGCTTCTTAATTGGAAGACTTTGGTGTGACTTACAGTGTTTGTGTCCGGTGTCATGTTTATTATGTTTATATAGTAACCAAAAGCTATGGATAAATATTTATGTAGTTACAAAACTTTTAACAGGCCCCAAACTTGGAATAACCCAAAAGAAAGCAAAGCACTCCATTTGGGGCAGTTGTAAATCCCCAGTTGTCAACGTGACTTGGACATCAGAAGGGAAGGAGTAAGCCCCAGTGGCTCCCATGTTTGCCAAGAGCAGCCTTTGAGGGTGGGGGTAGAAGGAAGAACAGAGGAAGGGCCGCCGTGGACAGTCTGCATTGAGTGTCCCGACAGTCTGGGAGCAGGCAGAGCATCGTTTTGCACTTGTCAGCTGTTGCCCGGTGGATGCCTGCATGATAAATGAATAATGGTGCCACGGGCTTCCTCTTACACTAAAAAATTCAGTGCATATGGTTCTGGGTGGTTCTTTCTCCCATCCTATCTTTTGGTCATTATGGAAGTACATTTGTTCCCTGGGCCATAAAAAAAAGGGTATTACAGCTTTTAGAAGAGAATTGAGGCCAACAACTTAGAGATTCAGTCTTGAGGGACATGATATAAAGAACTCATATCTGAACCTTGGATGCAGGGTCACTGAGAAAAGTACTCGGGCTCAGTAGGGCAGGGTTGTTGAGAAAAAGAAGAACCTAACAAAGATTGTTCTTTGGAATCCATAAAGACCCAATTGTGCTTATTTTATTTTAGAAAATATTGATTTATTTGACTGTGTTAAGTCTTTGCTGCATCCTGTGGGCTCTCTAGTGCAGCACATGGACTCTCTAGTTGCCGCATGGGCGTAGTTGCATGTGAGCTCTTAGTTTTCCAAGCAGGGATCAAACCTGCGTCTCCTGCATTGCAAGGTGGATCCTTAACCACTGGCCCACCGGGGAAGTCCCCACTGTGCACATTTTAAACTGGGAATCATTTGAGAAATTTTAGGAGAGAAAGTAAACTAAGGATGCTTCCAGGCACATATGCATTACAAGGTGACTGTAGGCTGACAGTAATTTGGGGCCAGTGATCAGAGTAACAGTAACTGTACTGACCTCACAAGTTTGTCATGAGAAATAAATGCAGTGATATGGAAGCTGCTTAGCACTCCATAAGGCACAGTCCCTCAGTATTACTATTACTTAGCTTTGGAGATACTGTCTCATTACCTGCACTGCAAGGGAAGAGTACATACTAGACATACTTAGCTGAAACGATGGGAAAATTTGAGCAGAAAATCTTCTCTGAAGGCTTAGAGTTGGAGGAGGGGATGTTTAAGTTTCTCTTCCCCGAAAGCTGTGTCCTAGGGGCATAGACAGGCTGTCCCCACCCGGGAGAGAAACCCTACTTCACTGTGGCCAGGTTAGCAGAAGGCTGGCCTCCTAGGAATGGAGGCCGTCATGGCCTTTTGGTCCTTGAATAGTTCAAAGCATTTCTGGAAGTTATGCTAGTGGGGCACGGAACGCTTGTCAAAACCTGAAATAGCCCTGGCAGGGCTGATGGCCAACAGCTGCGGCCACGGCAGTTGCTGTGTCCCACGTCGCTGCACCTGACCCCAGGCACGGGGATCCCTGACAATGGTCACGAGAGCCTCGTGGTTCTCATCTGTCTGGAAGCCAGTGAGAGGTGAAAGGGAGCCAGATTCTGGTCCCCAGAATTGGCATCCTCCAGTCACATCTGCCTCCAGTGATCTCTCTCCTTGCCATGGAATTCCAGGCTTTGGAGCTACATGAGGAATACTGTATCCTTTCACCCTGTTTTCAGGACAATATTCCTTCACTGTGAAGTTCAGGTAAATTTCTCATCAAAGTAGAATTTTATACCTGGTGCTATCTGAATATAGTTTTGAACACTGAATATGGTTTGAGCAGAAATAATGATGCAAACTACCACTTACAGAGGACCTACTATATGCCTCCAAGTACTGTAGCGCTGCATATACATCTCAGTCTTACAAGTTTTACCTCCAATATCAAGGTAACATAGCTAATTAGTAGCTAAGGTAGAACAAACTCATCTTTCACCTCTGCAGAAGGTTTTACAAGGAGTCATTTTTCTCCTTTAATGGTTTATAAACTTCTCTGGTTATATAATAATATATGTTTATATTAGGAAATTCAGAAAGTATGAGATGCATTAAAAAGTAGTAATTCTACTACCCCATATAACTACTGTTAACTTAAAATTTTTTCCTAATATGTTTTTCTGTATGTATATTTACAGTATTTCCCCTTTCCCAAACTGGGATCTTCAAACTTTTTAGTCTTTCCAAAGATTTTTAAGTTTCCTTGAAATACCAGGAAGCCTGTTGCACCCAGGGAAGCAACTGTGGACTTCTGAAGTTCAAACGTAGTTCACAAAACTGACCACACAGTTTCTAAGACATGACTAAAGCTGGCAAAATGCCTTTTTCCACCCTGATAGAGGCTTTAAGTGCCTGGTCATTTGTTTTTCTGGCAGCAGGACCATTCTTTACTGTAACCAATGGCTACTAGTGTCATTAGAAGTTATTCAATCTTTTTAGGCCTTAATCATGCTCTAGATGTTACAGAAATTTAGTGACTGAAAATGAACACGCATTCAAGTCTTCAGCTACTTCTCAAGGTCATCGGGTTTTCAGCTTCAGTCTCTTAATTTGGAGTTTCAGCCAGACCCCTTCAGGGGGATTTCACCCTCATTATAAGCCAAGGAGACTTCCTTTTAGATATATTTGAGTATTTTGTATTCTAACCTGGCTGCCCCAGCAATGTATGTGTTCCTTTAAAACATCTCTCCTTTGCCAGACAGCCCATCATGGGGGGTCCTTTTGTGGCTATGAGATGTTATACTGCGTTTTAATTCTATCTTTGCCCCCAAGAGACCAACCAGTAGCACTCTTCCTACGCTGTCTGATCAAATAGAGCTATTTTTAGTAGAGACTGCTTTGCTTGGAAGACAGCTTATAATCTTAAAAAAGCTCTTTACACTGTAGGCATATAGGTTTCTTGACAGTGTGTGTCTAGAGTGGCAACATCCTCGCTGCCCAGAAGACTACCTTTGAATTCACCCTTTTTGCTCCTGTATGTCTGTAAAGATAAATGAATTGCTTTGGTGCTAAATACAGTAACTGTCGCATCCATCATTGGTGACAACCACTTCCTGAATTTCATCCCTGAATGCTGTACACACCATTTTTATTGGTTCTCACCAGAGCTCGATGGTGCCACAGGAAGTGATCAGCAGACAGCACTAGCAGCTGTACCTTCCCATGATTTTACATGCTGCTTTACAAAACTCGTCCAGTATTTTTACATATTAACTTAACAAACGGAACACACGATCCATTTGACTGAGCCCTTGTTGGATAAATATGGAAAAAATGTGGGAACTATGTCATGAACCACAATGGGTTTGCGTTCTGTGTAATTTGAAGAAAAGATTCCTTTGCTGTGTGTCACTTACCTCCTATATTACCACTGTCGCCCAATATTTCGTAACCATCAACTCTTTGCCAGTGCCCACATGCAAAGACGGGTTTGTATTAAAAAATAAATGAGAACAGCACATTCTGATGTGGTGTAGTATATCAGCATTTTCCACCGAAGCCTTGCTGCCTGCCTTTCCTCTTTTAAGAAACAAAGGACCAAAGCAGAGCAACTTATCCTGTTACAGCTCCTGGTGAGAAGGGTGATGAGATGTCAGAAAGAAAAAGAAAAGCCTTTTTCATTTGAAATATCTAAATGTCCAAAGATGGGAACAGCCACAGCAGGGAGAATACTGTGCTATGCTGTTTGATCTGATTCTGTGGACCATCCGTGTCGAATTGGAAAGCTCAATTATTTTCAGTTGCAAGAATAAAAAAAAATCAGACTCCTAGAGGCTTCAACATATAGAGCTTTATTTTTCTCACAGAACCAGGTGACCAAAAGTGGGCTGTGCAGGCCAAGTCATCCCAGACTCAGATTTTCCTTTCAGCTCCACCAAACTTATCAAATGTTGGATTTCTTCTATGTGCTTGTTGCCTCATGGTGGCAAAGTAGCTGCGGCACCTCTGGGACTCATTTTTAATGTAGGATGAAGTGAAAAGGGCCATACTAGCCAGATGGTCTCCTTCTACCTGGAAAATCAGTAGATCTCTGCTATCTTCTCATTGGCCAGAACAGGGTCACATGGTCACTCTCAGTAGGCTTGAAAAATGAGTTTAGCTGAGAGCATGGCTGATTTGACCTACAGTGTGATTGAGTTAGTGCAGAAGAGGGAGGTATGGTGCAGCTTAGTCACATACCTCACACAGCTGCTTTCCTTAAGATCTTCCTTAGAGGGTGGCATGGCTGAAGGAAGGGCCCAGAGATAGAACATACCGACCTCTTTGGAGATGTGACTGTCCCAGTGTCATGTTCTTCTAGGCAAAAGCATCACAATAACACTTGCTATATGATAACAACCCCAAACTTTTTGTTCATATGTGAAATTTGGTAATCTCAGTTACCAAATTCAATGGTAATTCCCCATTGCAATTCTTATGAAAACTCACTGTATTTAAATTAATGGAAAAGTAAAAGTGTTCTTTTTAGGTCCTTCCCTATTGTCATCCTGCTTATTTAACTTATATGCAGAGTACGTCATGAGAAACTCTGGACTGGAAGAAACACAAGCTGGAATCAAGATTGCCGGGAGAAATATCAATAACCTCAGATATGCACATGACACCACCCTTATGGCAGAGAGTGAAGAGGAGCTAAAAAGCCTCTTGATGAAAGTGAAAGAGGAGAGTGAAAAAGTTGGCTTAAAGCTCAACATTGAGAAAACGAAGATCATGGCATCCAGTCCCATCATTTCATGGGAAATAGATGGAGAAACAGTAGAAACAGTGTCAGACTTTATTTTGGGGGGCTCCAAAATCACTGCAGATGGTGACTGCAGCCATGAAATTAGAAGACGCTTACTCCTTGGAAGAAAAGTTAGGACCAACCTAGATTAAACCTAGATAGTATATTCAAAAGAGGAGACATTACTTTCGCGACTAAGGTCCGTCTAGTCAAGGCTATTGTTTTTCCTGTGGTCATGTATGGATGTGAGAGTTGGACTGTGAAGAAGGCTGAGCGCCAAAGTATTGATGCTTTTGAACTGTGGTGTTGGAGAAGACTCCAGAGTCCCTTGGATTGCAAGGAAATCCAACCAGTCCATTCTGAAGGAGATCAACCCTGGGATTTCTTTGGAAGGAATGATGCTAAAGCTGAAACTCCAGTACTTTGGCTACCTCATGCGAAGAGTTGACTCATTGGGAAAAACTCTGATGCTGGGAGGGGTTGGGGACAGGAATAGAAGGGGACGACCGAGGATGAGACGGCTGGATGGCATCACGGACTTGATGGACGTGAGTCTGAGTGAACTCCGGGAGTTGGTGATGGACAGGGAGGCCTGGGGTGCTGCAATTCATGGGGTTGCAAAGAGTTGGACACGACTGAGCGACTGAACTGAACTGAAGTAGTGGTTCAGTGGTTGAGACTGCATGCTCCCAATGCAGGGGGCATGGGTTTGATTCCTGGGCGGGGAACTAAGATCCCAAATGGCACAGCCATAAATAGAAAAAAGAAAGAAAACTGTTCTTTTTAAAAGGTTAATCTGACCATTTTACCACCCTGCTTAAAACTCTTCTAGAGCTTTCTTCTTAGAGCTCTTAAGATAAAATGTAAAACCCATGCCTTGACCTTTAGAGACCTACAGGACACGGTCTCTCTATTTCTGCAGCCTCCTATGTCTCTCTGCCTCAGGACCTTTGCATGCCCTTTCTTCTGCCCAGAAGTCTTTTTCCCCCACTATGAGCTTCGCACCTTCTGCTCACTGCTCTGCTCTAAGATTGAAGAGTCTCTGGAGAAACATTCCCTAACCTGTCAGGCTAGCTTAGGACACCCTGATATGAACTTCAAGCATTTTAATTTTCTTCTTAGCATTTATCTAAAAAAACAAATGAATTGGGACTTTCTTGGTGGTCCAGTGGCTAAGAATCTGCATGCCAGTGCTAGGAGATACCAGTTCAGTCCCTGGTCCAGGGAGATCCCTCATGCTTCAGGGCAACTAAGTCCACGAGCCACAACAGTTGCAGCCCGCATGCCCTAGAGCCCATGCTCCACAACAAGAAAAACCACTGTAATGAGAAGCCCACATACCACAACTAGAGAGAAGCCCCTGCTCACAGCAACTAGACAAACCTTGCACACAGCAATGAAGACCCAGTGCCACCAAAAATAAACAAATAAAAATTAAAAGCTAATTAATTTGGAGTGAGTTGTTCCAAGTTTGCTTCCCCTGCTAGAATGGTAGCTTTGAGAAGGCCCTAATGTTCTTATTTACTTCACTTGGTTTATAGCCTGCTGTGTAGTAAGCATTTAACAAATATAACTGAATGAATGAGATGAAATTCTAAAAGCATGAAACTGAATTTGCTGATAATATGTACTTGTGCTACCAAAATATAGTCCTCAAACTGGTGCTAATCTGCAAGTTGTTCCTTGTTAATCTACCACAACTATAGAAATTGAAAGTCAGTGTTTAGAAACTTTTATAGCAATTTAAAAAATGTTGTCACTCAATGGTTTGAAAATTTTAAAAAGTAAAGCTTGTCCTTCAACACAGATGGTTTGAGAAGCTCTGTTATAGGTTATACTACAAACTGTCATTACACTAGTAAAAAGGCAAGCATTTCTAAAGCTGGAGGCAGACTGCATAAAATAGATAACCAACAAGGACCTACTGTCTAGCACAGGAATCTATATTCAACACCTTGTTATAACCTATAAGGGAAAAGAATCTGAAACAAAACGATATATATATAGACTTGAATTGCTTTGCCATATACCTGAAACTTTCGGAGAAGGCACTGGCGACCCACTCCAGTACTCTTGCCTGGAAAATCTCATGGACAGAGGAGCCTGGTAGGCTGCAGTCCATGGAGTCGCTAAGAGTTGGACACGACTGAGCGACTTCATTTTCACTTTTCACTTTCATGCATTGGAGAAGGAAATAGCAACCCACTCCAACGTTCTTGCCTGGAGAATCCCAGAGATGGCGGAGCCTGGTGGGCTGCCATCTATGAGGTCGAACAGAACTGAACACGACTGAAGCAACAACTTAGCAGCAACAGCAGCATACTTGAAACTAATGCAACATTGTAAATCAACTATACTTCACCTTAAAAAAAATAGAATATAAGATAAGATGAAGGCGCAGGAGCTCCACAGCCTATGCCAGCAGCCATCAAGCAGGCAGATCAGCGTGAATTGCCAGCAAGAAGGCCATACAGCCTCGCCTCCAGCTCCTAAGAGAAACCCAGTCTCCTTAACATCACAGCAAGTTATTTAATTTGAACACAGTCTTTCATCATTTGTGCCTCAGTTTCCTCATGTGGAAATGGGGATGGTGACAGAATCTACTTCACAAGGTTGCTGTGAAAGACTAAGCTGTGCAATTATAAGCCAAGAATCTGGAGTCACTTTCAGTCGCTCAATCGTGTCTGACTCTGCAACCCCATGAATCGCAGCACGCCAGGCCTCCCTGTTCATCACCATCTCCCGGAGTTCACTCAGACTCACGTCCATTGAGTCCGTGATGCCATCCAGCCATCTCATCCTCTGTCGTCCCCTTCTCCTCCTGCCCCCAATCCCTCCCAGCATCACAGTCTTTTTCCAATGAGTCAACTCTTCTCATTAGTGGCCAAACTACTAGAGTTTCAGCTTCAGCATCATTCCTTCCAAAGAAATTCCAGGGTTGATCTCCTTCAGAATGGACTGCCTGGATCTCCTTGCAGTCCAAGGGACTCTCAAGAGTCTTCTCCAGCACCACAGTTCAAAAGCATTAATTCTTTGGTGCTCTGTCTCCTTCACAGTCCAACTCTCACATCCATACATGACCACAGGAAAAACCATAGCCTTGACTAGACGGACCTTAGTCGGCAAAGTAATATCTCTACTTTATTACTTGCAATAATAAAATGAGAAATCCATTTTGCAAAAAAAAAAAAAGGGCGATTTCTTAAAAAATAAAACCCGGTTTGGATTAAAATAACACTTGGGATATAAAAACACACTGAACAGAGATTGATATCAAACACTGAGAACAAACAACCTGCTGGGAGGATGTGAGGCTGTGTGTGCCTGAGGCAGGCTAAGACCGAGCTCTGACCTCGGATCAAGGAAAATATTTACACAGCGGAGCTGGCATATTCATACGTGGTTCCTATATAGGAAAACATGCAAATGGAACAATCAGGGAGGAGGGATGAGTTTATGTTTTTTACTCTAATATTCTGCTCCAACTCAAGGTGGATGAATTTGTATCATGAGGCTGCAGCCTCTTAGTTTGAAGCCTTTAGAGTAAAATGCAAGTACAGTTGACAAGTTACTTTTTAAGCTCTCATCAGTCATTTACACTTTAGTATGAAATAAAAATCTGAATGGAGCTTGGATGGGAGCCCTTTGCTCATGTCTTACCCTAATCTGGCCCTTGCTCCCATCAGCAAATCTTGCCCATTACGCACCATGTAGCCTTGGTCAGTGCTTAAATGTGAACACTTTCTTGGCTGTCCAGCCTCACCGTTCTCCCACTTTCCTGATAGGAGATACAGGCTGTGCCACAAAATTGAGCACTTGTTTGTTTATATTCTGCCGTGCACTGTTCCATGCTGTTTTAAGGCAGTTATTCTAATCGAATCTCCAAGTTCAGGGACCACGTCTTACATTTTGGGTTGCCCCTCCTCCCTCCGAACAGGGCTGCACACAGAATATGTACTTAAGTGACTTTGGTCATGTCCCACTCCTTGCTATCCCATGGACTGTAGTTCACCGGGCTCCTCTGTACATGGAATTCTCCAGGCAAGAATACTGGAGTGTATTGTCATTTCCTCCTCCAGGACATCTTCTTGACCCAGGGATCAAACTTGTGTCTCTTACATCTCCTGCACTGGCAGGCAGATTCTTTACCACTAACATCACCTGGATGGCCCTCCATAAACCCTTGCTGGATCACAAGGAAGGTGAGGTAGAAAACCTGGGATGTCTGTGTCAGTAGACTGTAGGGTAAGCCTTGGATCTGGAGCTGCATGAGGTAGTTGTAACCTTAAAGAACATTGTCAGTGGGAGATGAAGTTGGGGGCTAGGAGAAAGGAGCACAAGGATGGAGGATACAATGGAGGCAAAATGTGTAACAGAAAGCCATTTTTTTTTTCTGTGTCTTTTTTGCTGCCTCCTTTCTCTTTATTTTTTCCTTTCAGTTTTATTATGATACAATTGACATATAGCACTATACAAGTTTAATGTATACAGTATAATGACTTGAATTATAATACTGTGAAATGATTGCCACAGTCATCTGTCATCTCATATAGATACAAATTTCCCCTGGTAGTTAGAACTTTTAGGATTTACTCTCTTAGCAACTTTCAAATATACCACATGGCAGTGTTAACTATAGTTATCACATTGTACATTACATAGTATTATGACTGGAAGTTCCCTTTTGATCACCTTCTTCCAATTCCCTCACCTCCTGCTTCTGGTAACCACAGTGTGATCTTTTTTTACGAGCCTGAGTCTTTTGAAATTCCATATATGAGACAGCACACATTATTTGTCTTTCTCTGGCTTACTTCACCTAGCACAGTACCTTTGAGGTCTAGTCATGTTGTACCTAAAGTCAAGTTTTCATTCTGTTTTTATGAGTGAATAACATTCCATTGTACATATACACGACAGCTTCTTTATCCATTCGTCCTCTGATGGACACTTCAATTGTTTCCATATCTTGGCTGTTGTAAATAATGCTACAGTGAACATGAGGGTGCCAGTATTTTTTCAAAATGTGTTTTCATTTTCTCGGATAAATGCCCAGAAGTGGAATTGCTGGATTATATGATCAAAATTTGATTTTCAGTTAAAAATCGAAATTTTTAATTTTTTGAGAAACTTTCATGCTGTTTTGCATGGTGGCTGCCCCAATTTACATTCCCATCGACAGTGCACAAGTGTTCCTGTTTCTCCTCACCAAAACCTGTGGTTTCTTTTTGATAATAGAAAGCCCCTTTAAAGAGTTCCTCAGTGAAGGTGATTGGAGGAGACCAAAAACAGGGATGTTTTCAAGAGAAAAGAGAGCACGAAGGAACGAGACCGCAGAGAAGGAGCATTTGTAGGTGAAGAGAAAGGGAGAGTTGGCAAATTACAGTCCTCCAAAGGTATGGGATCAAGAGTCTCAATAGAGGGGTTCATTTTGATTAAAAGGAGTGACCTCTGTTCTTCTGAGACAGAAGGGAAGGAAAAGTGGGTAAGTGAGGACAGAGAAACACTGAGAGCTGGAAAAGCAAATGGATGAGGGAGGGAGCTGGCAGACTTGATCTTCTTTAAAAATAGAGGATCAATAGTTAGGACATGGAAGCAACCTAGATGTCCATTAGCAGATGAATGGATGAGGAAGTTGCAGTATTCATACATGATAGAATATTACTCAGCTGTAAAAAGGAATGCATTTGAGTTAGTTCTAATGAGGTGGATGAACCTAGAGACTATTATACAGAGTGAAGTAAGTCAGAAAGAGAAACAAAAATACCATATATTAACGCATATATCGGAAAAGGTGATGACACCAGTACTCTTGCCTGGAAAATCCCATGGACAGAGGAGTCTGGTAGGCTGCAGTCCATGGTGTCTCGAAGAGTCGGACACAACTGAGAGACTTCACTTTCACTTTTCACTTTCATGCATTGGAGAAGGAAATGGCAACCCAGTCCAGTGTTCTTGCCTGGAGAATCCCAAGGACGGGGGAGCCTGGTAGGCTGCCATCTATGGGGCCTCACAGATTCAGACACAACTGAAGCCACTTAGCAGCAGCAGCAACACACATATATGGATTCTAGAAAGATGATACCGATGATCCTACGTACGGGGCGGCAAAGGACACACAGACATAAAGAACAGACTTTGGGGCTCAGTGGGAGGAGAGGGTGAGACGATTTGAGAGAACAGCAATGAAACATATATATTGCCATATGTAAAATAGATAACTAGTGCCAGTTTGAAGTGTGATGCAGGGCACCCAAAACCGATGCTCTGTGACAGCCAGGAGGGAAGGGGTAGGGAGGGAGGTGGGAGGGGTTCACGATGGAGGGGACACATGTATACCTATGGCCAATTCATACTGATACTGATGGTTTCTTCATAATGCAAGATCCACCACAATACTGTAATTATCCTCCAGCTAAAATAAGCAAATTTAGAAAAAAATTGAGGATCTAGGTCCCCTTCAAGGGAGAGCATGTCACCTCTTCTCACCTCTATCCTACAGTTTGGGGCTTTATAATAGTAGAAAGAATGTTGGAGCTGGTACTGAGATGTCAGCAAAGAGGTGTTTTAAATGTTTACTCAGCAACTCTGAGGACCCTGCTTTAACTGGCTGCCAGAGGTGTGCGTCAGACCCAGTGTGTCCCTAATCCCTCTGGCAGTTATGTGTCTGGTATCTATCTTCTGCTGGCCTTACTTAAATCTTTAGGGTTACAGCTGTGAGCAAGGAGATTCCACTCTCTTCTCAAGGAGTTTGTAGACTGGAGGGGAGACAGACAAGCAAATAGGTAGTTTGTGGATACAACGTGGGAAGTGTTACAATGGGGGTCAATATGGAGACTGTGTGGAGATAACTCCAGTCTTAATAGAGAACTGGCACTAGTGGTAACGAATCCACCTGCAAATGCAGGAGATGCGAGAAATTCGATCCCTGGAGAAGAAAGGCAACCCATTCCAACATTCTTGCCTTGAAATCCCATTGGCCGAAGAGTCTGGCAGGCTATCGTCCATAGGGTTGCAAAGAGTCAGACACGACTAAGCACACACATGCAAAGGCTGTCAAGATTTTTCCAGCCATGGTGAGTTGCAGGATCAAAGACCCAAAGGCAAGAAACAGCCCCACATTTTTGGAAACTGAAAGTGGAACCAAAGGTACCTGGAGGGAAGAGAAGATGAACAGAGTGGAAAAGTCAGAGAAGTGGGAGGAGCCAGATCACGAGGAGCCCAAACTATCCCACCAGGGTCCACCCAACACGCTCTAGAGTCTGGTTGTATCCTGCAAGGAGGGAGGGAGTTTGGAAACAGAGGCCAGTTAAGAAAGTAGTGATGGTGGAAATGAAAAAAAAATGAATAGCTTTGAGGGATTTATAGGAGGACTAATTGACAAGGCTTGTTGATTGGATAAGGGAGAAATGAAGAAAGATTCTCAAGTTTCTAGCTTGGACAACTGGGTGGAGTGATGTCACTCACTCAAAGAGGAAACAGTAGGCAAAGCTAGTTTACGGGGAATGATGATAAGCTTGTTTTTGAACATATGGACTTTGAGAGGCCTGTGGGAAATGCAAGTGGAAAAGGCAATGCATAGCATATGCATCTGGAGGTCTGCGCTAGAGACACTCAATTATTGGTCCTCAGCACTGGATTGAGCTTCCCTGGTGGCTCAGAGGTTAAAGCGTCTGCCTGCAATGTGGGAGACCTGGGTTCGATCCCTGGGTCGGGAAGATGCCCTGGAGAAGGAAATGGCAACCCACTCCAGTACTCTTGCCTGGAGAATCCCATGGACAGAGGAGCCTGGTAGGCTATAGTCCACGGGTCACAAAGAGTCCGACACGACTGAGCGACTTCACTTTTCAGCAATGGATGACTGAGCGACTTTACTTTTCAGCAATGGATGATAAAGAAAGTCACAGAGACACTGGGCTGAACCAAGGGAGAGAGGAGAATAAGAAGAGAAGCAGACTGAGCCTAGACCAGGAGAGCATCTAACCACTTAGGGGAGGGCAGAGGCTGAAGGACCCACAGAAGAGGAACTCACGCAGGAGACCGACGAGGGAAAGCAGGAGGCAAAGTAGGAGGCAAAGCTGAAAGAGTGTGAAGTCACAGAATTCAAGGGAAGAAAAGGCACTTCAAGGAAGGGACAATCAACGGTGTTAGAAGCCGAGGAGAAGTCAAGGAAGAAAAGACTCAAGACTGTCTGTTGGGTCTTTCAGCCACAGGAAGATTTTAGCGATCTTGGTAAGACTGGCTTGGAGGAGTGATGGGTGGATTCAGGAAAAAAAAAGGAAGAAGGAAAGACAGTGAGAGGGGACCACTGTTTAAAGAAGGTTAAGTAGAGGAGAAAATAGAATGACAGATGGAGGGGCATGTGGGGTCAAGGAAAGTTTTTAATTTCATTGTCATTTTTTAAAATTGGGATAAATTGAGTTAAAAAAAATGCTGATGGATAGGAGCCTGTACAAGAAACGCTGAAGAAGTAGAGAGAGTGAATAACTGATAGAAAAGCAGTTCCTGAGGAGGCAGGACGGAATAGAACTCAGGACAAGGAGGGCCCTGGACTGATGCTTACAATGTCAGGCCCTCTGCTGAGCCTTTTATGTCCATTATCTCATTTAATGTCCATAATCATCCAGTAAAATAGGTACTATCATTATCCCGATTTTTAAAGTGGGGACCCGTGTTTCACTGAGGCCCACACAATTTGCCTTAGAGCTAGTTAGTGATGGAGCTGGGACTTCAGTCTCAACAGGAGTGGAGGAGGAGAAGATGGACTCAGATTAGGCAGATCTGGTGACAGGAATCCGTGTGCATTGTCTTCTGTCTTCATGAATTGGAGGCGGGGGAAGGGCCTTGGAAGGGCCAGAGGGGAGGGAGAGGTTGCCCGCCCCTGTGAGCTCTGTGACAGACAAGCAGCTGTGATAGGGCCATGTCTTCAGCAGCTCCTGGAAGGCAGGGAGCAGAAGCAGAGGCAGCGGCCACACAGAAGTGGTTCTCGCTGGTCTCTCCCTGTTTTCACCTTTCAGACCCGAGGGAGGACCTGCCTTGGAGGTGTACTAGCCAGACTGCCAATGTAGAGAGAAAGGGGCAGGAATCTCTGGTTACCTGCCAAGGCATGTCAGAACAATAGTCCTGCCAGGTCTGGAAAATCGTGGTGCCACGCCCATGTCACTACCATCCCTATAATTCTTTATTGGCTTTTGGAGCAACTTTCATTTTCTTGCTCCAACTTTAATTTGCAGCAACTTTCATTTCAATTTCATTTTTGAGGTACTAGCATAGCAGTTTTTAGTTCTCAGATGTTTCATTTATTTCATCATTCATTTATTCATTCCACAAATATTGATTGAAAGTCAGGCTGTGCTTAGTTGCTCAGTCATGTCCAGCTCTTTGCCATCCCACGGATTGTAGCCTGCCGGGCACCTCTGTCCATGAGGATTCTCCAGGCAAGAATACTGGGGTGGATAGCCTATCCCTTCTCCAGGGGATCTTCCTGACCCAGGAATCAAACGGCGTCTTCTGCATTGCAGACAGATTCTTTACTAGTTGAGCAACCAGGGAAGCAGTAGTGGCCAACACATCCATTTTTCCCTGTCCTCCAAAGCCAGAGAAACAAATCTGTTTTAACCAGAGTGTAAGTGCCACAAGGTCAGGGATTGATTACTTTGCTCATCACCGTATTGGCAACAGTGCCTGGCATGCAATAGATAATCAAGAAACAGGTGTTGGATTCAGAAGCACTTTTAACTGTGAAGTAAAAGAAGTTGAAGCTTAAGCCCCTTCCTTCACTGGTCCCTTCCAAGGTCTGGGAGGGACCCTACTATGTGCTTTTGTGGTTATATGTTTTTATTAAAGTTACCAAAGAAAGATATTTTAACTACTTAAGACCTATATCTACTCCAACTTGCCCTCCATCACCTTTCCCTCCTGTCAAGGGATATTGGAGTGGCCACAGGCATTTGGGGATTGGGCTAAGAGGAAGCTGTGCTGGGAATACATTTAGTATGGGGTGTGGGAGACACAGTTATATGCTATGCTCTCATTTAAGTGTGGAGTTATTGCTGGCTGTCCTAGTATAGGAAGAGCTTCAAGGAACACTCCCACCAACCACTCTGAAGACCTGCCCAGCATGTCACAAAGGAGCAGAGTCTGATGTGGTGTCACAAAAACGACCATGCCCTAGGCTCCTGGCACTGGAAGTTGTATGTGGTAGAGAAAGACGGTCTTCCTTAAAGAGGGCCTCTAAAATTGTTTCAGGCCCCTCAAAATGTGGATCTGCCCTTGGCTAGATGAAAGGGTGAATCTGAGTTCTCTTGGGTTGAGAAATAATCAGCTCCTACTTTCAGTTCATTTCAGTTGCTCAGTCGTGTCCGACCCCATGAATCGCAGCACACCAGGCCTCCTTGTTCATCACCATCTCTCGGAGTTCACTCAGACTCACGTCCATCGAGTCAGTGATGCCATCCAGCCATCTCATCCTCTGTTGTCCCCTTCTCCTCCTGCCCCCAACCCCTCCCAGCATCAGAGTCTTTTCCAATGAGTCAACTCTTCGAATGAGGTGGCCAAACTACTGGAGTTTCAGCTTTAGCATTCCTTCCAAAGAAATGCCAGGGTTGATCTCCTTCAGAATGGACTGCCTGGATCTCCTTGCAGTCCAAGGGACTCTCAAGAGTCTTCTCCAACACCATAGTTCATAAGCATCAATTCTTCAGCACTCAGCCTTCTTCACAGTCCAACTCTCACATTCATACATGACCACTGGAAAAACCATAGCCTTGACTAGACAGACCTTTGTTACAAAGTAATGTCTCTGCTTTTGAATATACTATCTAGGTTGGTCATAACTTTTCTTCCAAGGAGTAAACGTCTTTTAATTTCATGGCTGCAGTGTCACCATCTGCAGTGATTTTGGAGCCCCCAAAAATAAAGTCTGACACTGTTTCCACTGTTTCCCCATCTATTTCCCATGAAGTGATGGGACCGGATGCCATGATCTTCGTTTTCTCAATGTTGAGCTTTAAGCCAACTTTTTCACTCTCCTCTTTCACTTTCATCAAGAGGCTTTTTAGTTTCTCTTCACTTTCTGCCATAAGGGTGGTGTCATCTGCATATCTGAGGTTATTGATTTTTCTCCCAGCAATCTTGATTCTAGCTTGTGTTTCTTCCAGTCCAGCATTTCTCATGATGTACTCTGCATATAAGTTAAATAAGCAGGGTGACAATATACAGCCTTGACATACTCCTTTTCCTATTTGGAAACAGTCTGTTGTTCCATGTCCAATTCTAACTGTTGCTGCCTGACTTGCATACAGATTTCTCAAGAGGCAGGTCAGGTGGTCTGGTATTCCCATCTCTCTCAGAATTTTCCACAATTTATTGTGATCCACACAGTCAAAGGCTTTGGCATAGTCAATAAAGCAGAAACAGATGTTTTTCTGGAACTCTCTTGCTTTTTGGATGATCCAGCGGATGTTGGCAATTTGATCTCTGGTTCCTCTGCCTTTTCTAAAACCAGCTTGAACATCAGGAAGTTCATGGCTCACGTATTGCTCCTACTTTACTTGTCTTTAGTTCTTATGGACAAAAAAGTTAAGTTCATACCTTATTTTTGGTCCCAGGAAAGACATCAAACCCTGCTAGTAAATGGCTCGTCTTCCTAAATGATGCTTTTGTGAGACTTCTCACCAAAGGGCAGTGAGCTTCCAATTACATCTTTAGAGCTGATATAGCCATCAAGTTCTAACACCCTATACATAACAGCCAAGTAAATATTGTCACCGCCAAGTTCTTTACTGGTTGCTTTACAAACAGAATCATTACACCTTAGCTAATGGTTTATTATTATATTTCTGGTGGTGGTCATTCATTCGTTTATTCATTCATTCACTCAATAATGTATTGAATCTTTATTATGAGTCAGGCACTGGGAGGTAAAACATTAAACAAGACACAGTCCCCTTCTTCAAAGAGCTTTTAGGCTCATGGGGAAGTGAGATATTTAAATAGGCAATGACAATCCAAGATTCGTACTAAGATGGGGGTGGTGATGAGCACAGCATTTTCGAAGCACTTGGGTGGAGCACCTAATTCTGGAGGCGAGTCAGGGAAAGTTCTTTGGAAAAGCTGAGTCAACCGCTTGGCATGGATGTAGAAGCTCTCTAGGTGGAGGTTGGGGGAGGGTGAACTGGATCAAAAGTTCCCAAGTCAGGCTTATCATCACATCACCTGCGGCAGCTTTGAGACATCCAGACCCACCCCAGACCTAGTGACTCAGAATTTCAGTGGGGTGAACCTCAGGAATCTGTCTTTTTTAACAACACCACAACCTGGCCATGTTTTTGATCAGCCGGATCTGGTGAAGTAAATGACCTTTGTGATGGTAGGGAGGCATAAAGAGCCTGTAGGGACAGGGTAGGTCCTATGGTGGAGACTGCATAAGATGGAAGAGCTGAGGATGGAGGCAGGCAGAGGGGATGTTCCAGGCAAGGAAAAAAAGCCTCCTAGATGGGCTGTTTCAACAGATTATAGGCCCTTTTAGAAGTCACTCAGCGTAGCTGGCAGTTCATAAAGTTGCCAGCTAACTCAGATTCTGAAAGCCGTTTAACAACCTGACTCTGAGGGCACAGAGCCAGGTGTGTTTTGCAGGGAACAGGTGTGTGAGTACCTGTGTATGAGCAGGAAGGAGAAGGCTCAAGCTGCCCTATGACCCTACAGGGACATGCCATCCCCCAAAGTTTGGCCCTAGTCTCGCCTCCAATTCTTCTAGTTTAAGAGGTAGTTCCTTCTGTCATTTACGTTAAGACAAAAACAAAAATATCACTTAGATTTAACTCATATTTTGGCTCTTCTGCCCGGGCGCAGGAACCGGCTGATCGTCAAGGAAGGGCAGTGCTGTCACCGCTTCGCCTGCAACACCTGCCCCTATGTGCCCAACGTCACGCACAAGGTAACAAATTGGAAGTATCCAAAGCTGAAAGAAGCGGATGATGTGCTTGGTGGAGCAGCTGCCTGGGAAAATGTTGACTCTACTGCAGAGCCGTGTCCCAAGTGTGAACATCCTCGAGCCTATTTCATGCAGCTTCAGACCCGCTTTGCCGATGAGTCCATGACCACCTTCTACAAGTGCTGCAATGCTCAGTGTGGACACCGCTGGCGAGACTAAGGCCAGGATGGCCCAGCTGCGTCAGCGTCTGCGTGCTTTACTGCCCAGGGGGTATTCCCAGCTGCCAGTGTGAACTGTGTGTCCCGAGGGTCTTGGCTGGTGTGGTGAAAAGCTAACCCTTTAAGGGTGGCTGCCTAGGGGGTCGGGAAGTATAGCCCCCCTCCCAGTCAGCAGATTAACTCCTTGATGTCCAGGATGTCCAAATTCTGCCCATGCTGTGTGTGGACAGGAGTATCCATCACTGAGTGCATTTTGTTTAAGGTCCTGCTTTTCCTCTTTTATGTTTATTGGGCAGTTAATGTTCTCCTACCATCAGCCAACACTGTTTAATATTTACATTGTTTGTACAACTAATAAAGTAAAACTTATTTAATCAAAACTTATTTAATCAAAATTTATCCTGAGTATTTAATTAAAGTTAGCAGTTTTGTTATCACCTTCTCAGTGTTTTAAATGCCTTAAGAAGTAGACATCAAACATTAAATCCCAAAACCGACTGCTATATTTAGGGCCAAACTGGTTACAGAATTTCTAATAACATAGATTTCTATTTATTATTTGTATTTTTGTTTCCTAGAATTGCAGTACGTTTATTAGATTGTATGTTTTTTAATACTTTCTGCATCTATCTTTCTACTCTAAAGAGAAAAAGGACATACTAGGCTCACAGGGGCAGGATTTTGGTTATTGATAGATTTGTTTCTTGCTCAGGGCCTCAAATTTAATTGCTTCCAAATCTCTCTCTTTTGTGGCTCAGATGGTAAAGAATCTGCCTGCAATGCAGGAGACCTGGGTTCAGTCCCTGGGTTGGGAAGATCCCCTGGAGAAGGGAATGGCTAACCACTCCAGTATTCTGGCCTGGAGAAATCCATGGACTGTAGAGTCCATGGGATCACAGTGAGTCAGACACAACTGAGCGGCATTCACTTTCACTTGGCTTGGCCAAAAATTTCCTTTGATTTTAAAGTTAAAATAAAAGACACATTTTTTCATTTTCACCAAGAACCTTTATGAACAACCTGTTCACCGTTTTGTTCCACTACCCTCTGCCATTTTTCAGGCAACTTCATAATTTCGTCTTCCCAAAACTTTTTATCTCTTTGAGCAAAAAATTGTTCCAGCTGCCTTTTACAGTCTTCCAGGGAATTGAAGTTTTTTTCTGTTAAAAGAATTTTGTAAAGACTGAAATAAATGGAAATCCAAGGGTGCAATGTCTAGTGAATATGGTGGATGCATCAGAACTTGCCAGCCAAGATGTAACAGTTTTGCCTGGTCATCAAAGAAACATGTGATCTTGTGTTATCCTGCTGAAAGTTATACACTTTCTGTTGACAAATTACAGACTGTTTGTAATTTGTTTGTCAAGTGCTGCTTTCAACTGGTCTAATTGGGGAGCAGTGTGAAAAGCAAAAGTAGTAGTGGTTATTTCACTGCCTCCCCCAATCTCTTCCATTCCACATTATTGTACAGTATCCACTTTTCATTACCCATCACAATTTGCTTTAAAAATGGAACATTGTCATTTCATTTCAGTAGAGAATTGCATGTGAGAAAAGGGTCAAGGTTTTTTGTGTTTAGCTTAATGTGGAACCCAAACATCAAAGCAACTAACAAACCAAGATGGTGCAAATGATTTTCAGATCTTGATTTGAATATTTTTAATACATTGGCTCTCTCTCACATGGTGTAAAGTTGACTGTTTTCAGTTAATATCTTGATTTGATCTCCATCAACTTCAGTTGCTCTACCTGACTATGGAGCATCATCCAAAGAAAAATCTCCATATATAAGTTTGTAATCTCCATATGAAACTATGTAAACTACTTTTGACACATTCAGTCAATCACAGCACCTTCTCCGTACACTGCACAAATCTTTTTTTTTTTTTTTTTGCATTTCAGGTGCATTTTTACCTTTCTTCAAATAATAAAGCATAATATGCCAAAAATATTGCTTTCTTTCTTCCATCTTCTATATTAAAACAGCTACACCAAAATTCACCAGTTTTGATGTGTGTGTTTTTTTTTTAATGCACACTGATATGAGAGCTGTCACAATACATTCTAATAAAAATTGTTTCGAATGAAGTTAAAGACAACTAAGCGCTACTAGGAGGCTGCCCAGGTGGCACGAGTGGTAAAGAATCTTCCTGCCAATGCAGGAGATCCAAGAGTGTGGGTTTGATCCCTGGGTTGGGAAGATCCCCTGGAGTAGGAAATGGCACCCCACTCCAGTATTCTTGTTTGGAAAATTCCAGGGGCAGAAGAGGCTGGCGGGCTACAGTCCATGGGGTTACAAACATACAGACACAACTGAGCACCACCAAGTAAGCGCTACTAGAGCCTCTTACAGAAAAAAATCAATGAACATTTTGGCCAATCCAGTAAAATTCATTCTTTTAATATATAATTCAGTGGTTTTCAGTATATTCACAGAGCTGTGCAACCATCACCATTATCTGATTTTAGAACATTTTCATCACTCCTGAAGAAACTTGAACCCATTAGGAGTCACTTCTCATCCCTTCTTTCTCCTACTCTTGCCTCTCTCCCCATCCCCTAGCCATCGCCAGTTTGGTTTCTCTCGATAAATGTGTCTGTATATTTCATATAAGTGGAGTCATACTATATGTGGCCTTTTCATAGCATGTTTTCAAGGTTCATCTATGTTGAAGTATGTATTGGTACTTCATTCCTTTTGATGGCTCAAGAATATTCCATTGGATAGGTTTGTTTATCAGTTATTCAGTTGACAGACATTTGGATTGTTTCCATCTTTTGAATGTTAGGAATAACGCGGCTATGAACATTGTGTATCAGTGTTTATGTAAACATGGGTTTTTAATTCTTTTGGGTATATATGTTGGAGTAGAATTTATGGGTCATGTGGTAACTATATGTTTAACTTTTTGAGGAACTGCCACACTGTTTTCCAAAGCAATTGGCCTATTTTATATTCCCATCAGCAGTGTAGCAGTTCTGATTTCGTCACATCCTCCTCAACACTTATTTTTCACCTTGTTTTCATTATAGTTTCCTCCAAAGGTGGAGTGGTACCTCATTGTGTTGATTTGCATCTCCATTATGACTAATGACATTGAGCATCTTTTCATGTGCTTATCAGCCATATGTATATTTTCTTCGGAGAAATATTTATTCAAATCCTGTGCCCATTTTTCAGTTGTCTTTTACTGTCAAGTTGTAAGCTTCCTTATATATTCTAGATATAAATCCCTTATCAGATATATGGCCCATTCTGCAGCTGTCTTTTCACTTTCTTGATGGCATCTTTTTGAAACACAAATTTTTTACTTTTGATGAATTTATCTATTTTTTTTTCTCTTGTTACTTGTGCTTGTGCATATTTAAGAAATCATTGCCTAATCCAAGGAAATGAAAATTTATTTCTATATCTTCTAAGAGTTTAATAGTTTAGCTCTTCCATTTAGATTATGATCCACTTTGGATTAATTTTTATATGGTGTGATACAGGGGGTCAACTTCATTCTTTTCATGAGGATATACAGTTGTCCTATACCATATATTGGAAATACTCTTTATTTCCCCCTTGAGTTTTTGGCATTCATTTTGAAAATCAATTAACCATATGTGAAGGTGTATTTCTGGACCCTCAGTTCTACTCCATTGGTCTATATCTCTGTTCTTATGCCAGTTCTCCCTTTTCTTGATCTTTGTAGTAAAGTTTGGAAATCAGGAAGTAGGAGTCCTCCAACTTTGTTCTTTTTCAAGATTGTTTTAAATTCTGGGCTCGTTGGATTTCCATATGAATTTTGGGACCAGCTTGTTAATTTGTGCAAAAAAGGCAGTTGCAATTTTAATAGGGATATCACAGCAGTCATTTATCCTTGAAGTAGTTTCATGAGATCACTAAAAGGTCAAAGAGGGGCATAGGTGTTTATTACCTTCTTGACAGATTGGAAAATTGGAACCAAAACAGTGCATTTAAGAAACTCCTCACTTTGACAATGCCTCCTATTGGGAACGGATACCTCCTAATCCCCATGATGCCTATCTCCTTCTTTGTTCTTCTCTGTTAATTTTCAAGTATTTACTTAGTGCTTGCTCGGTGCCAGGCACAGTTCTAGGTACTCAAAAATTTAGAAGTCAAGCTTAAGAGAGAACCACCTGAAGTTTGCAGTGAAACCAATTGTTATTTTTGATACAGAGACATGATGTCCAAGCCATTTTCATGCTCTGTGCCATACAGAAATCCCAACTAAATTTTCTTTTAACTTAAAAAGTTACTGTTGTTTTCCTGATTGCAAAATTATATGTGCTCACTTTAGATAAGAAAAGGAGTGGTCTTGGAATTTCTTAAGCTTCTGGGGACCTTGCTTGTCCCCTGGGGTCTAAGTAATCTTATGACTCACAAGGTGAAACTTTGTAAAAGTTAAAGAAAAACCAGCTGTATTTTTGCAAGTAAATGGATGATGATATCAGTCTGTGGCCTGGTATTATATGTGGGTCATTGGAAAAGACTCTGATGCTGGGAGGGATTGGGGGTAGGAGGAGAAGGGGATGACAGAGAATGAGATGGCTGGATGGCATCACTGACTCGATGAACGTGAGTCTGAGAGAACTCCGGGAGTTGGTGAAGGACAGGGAGGCCTGGCATGCTGCGATTCATGGGGTCGCAAAGAGTCGGACACGACTGAGTGACTGAACTGAACTGAACTGAATTATATGTGGGAGCCCCCGAAATTACTATTTAAAGTCTTACCCATGGAGTGGACTCACTGCCTGGGACCCTTTTCCAGTTGGAACTACAGGTTGCTGTCATTTGGGACTTTCCAGTGCTGTTCAAATCTGGATGTAAGTGTTAACCCAATTTGGTGATATATATACTCTTACTTGTCTCTATTGTTTCTATTTTTTTTTGGTGCTTCTAATGCAAAGAAATACTGGGACCCTTTTCCAGTTGGAACTACAGGTTGCTATCATTTGGGACTTTCCAGTGCTGTTCAAATCTGGATGTAAGTGTTAACCCAATTTGGTGATATATATACTCTTACTTGTCTCTATTGTTTCTATTTTTTTTTGGTGCTTCTAATGCAAAGAAATAGAGGAAAACAATAGGATGGGAAAGACTAGAGATCTAGTCTTACAGATACCAAGGAAACATTTCATGCACAGATGGGCACAATAAAGGACAGAAATAGTATGGACCTAACAGAAGCAGGAGGAGAAGGCAATGGCATCCCACTCCAGTACTCTTGCCTGGAAAATCCCATGAATGGAGGAGCCTGGTAGGCTGCAGTCCATGAGGTCGTTGAGGGTTGAACACAGCTGAGTGACTTCACTTTCACTTTTCACTTTCATGAATTGGAGAAGGAAATGGCAACCCACTCCAGTGTTCTTGCTTGGAGAATCCCAGGGATGGCGGAGCCTGGTGGGCTGCCGTCTACGGCATCACACAGAGTCGGACACTACTGAAGTGACTTAGCAGCAGCAGCAGCAACAGGAGCAGAAGATATTAAGAAGAAGTGGCAAGAATACACAGAAGAACTATACAAAAAAGATCTTCATGACCCAGATAATCACGATGGTATGATCATTCACCTAGAGCCAGACATCCTGGAATATAAAGTCAAGTGGGCCTTGGGAAGCAACACCACAAACAAAGCTAATGGAGATGATGGAATTCCAGTTGAGGTATTTCAAATCCTAAAAAGTCATGCTGTGAAAGTGCTGCACTCAATATGCCAGCAAATTTGGAAAACTCAGCAGTGGCCACAGGACCAGAAAAGGTCAGTTTTCTTTCCAATCCCAAAGAAAGACAATGCCAAAGATTGCTCACACTATCACACAATTGCATTCATCTCACGCACCAGTAAAGTAATGCTCAAAATTCTCCAAGCCCAGGCTTCAACAGTATGTGAACCGAGAACTTCCAGATGTTCAAGCTGGATTTTGAAAAGGCAGAGGAACCAGAGATCAAATTGCTAACGTCCACTGGATCATCAGAAAAGCAAGAGAGTTCCAGAAAAACATCTACTTCTGCTTTATTGACTATGCCAAAGCCTTTGACTGTGTGGATCACAATAAACTGTGGAAAATTCTGAAAGAGATGAGAATACCAGACCATCTGACCTGACTCTTGAGAAATCTGTATGCAGGTCAGGAAGCAACAGTTAGAAAGGAATATGGAACAACAGACTGGTTCCAAATAAGGGAAGGAGTACATCAAGGCTGTATACTGTCACCCTGTTTATTTAACTTCTATGTAAAGTACATCATAAGAAATGCTGGGCTGGATGAAGCACAAGCTGGAATCAACATTGCCAGGAGACATATCAATAACCTCAGATATGCAGATGACACTACCCTTATGGCAGAAAGCAAAGAATTAAAGAGCCTCTTGAAAGTGAAAGAGGAGAGTGAAAAAGTTGACTTAAAGCTCAACATTCAGAAAAGGAAGATCATGGCATCCAGTTCCATCATTTCATGGTAAATAGATGGGGAGACAGTGGAAACAGTGATAGACTGTTTTGGGGGCTCCAAAATCACTGCAGATGGTGATTGCAGCCATGAAATTAAAAGACGCTTGCTCCTTGGAAGAAAAGTTATGACCAACCTAGACAGCATATTAAAAAGCAGAGACATTACTTTGCCAACAAAGGTCTGTTTAGTCAAAGCTATGGTTTCTCCAGCAGTCATGTATGGATGTGAGAGTTGGACTATAAAGAAAGCTGAGTGCCAAAGAATTGACGCTTTTGAACTGTGGTGTTGGAGAAGACTCTTGAGAGTCCCTTGGACAGCAAGGAGATCAAACCAGTCCATCCTAAAGGAAATCAGTCCTGGGTGTTCATTGGAAGGACGGATGTTGAAGCTGAAGCTCCAATACTTTGGCCACCTGGTGCGAAGGACTGACTCATTTAAAAAGACCCTGATGTTGGGAAAGATTGAAGGTGGGAGGAGAAGAGGATGACAGGATGAGATGGTTTGATGGCATCGCTGACTCAATGGACAGGAGTCTGAGTAAGCTCCAGGAATTGATGATGGACAGGGAGGCCTTGCGTGCTGCAGTCCTTAGGGTTGCAAAGAGTTGGACATGACTGAGAGGCTGAACTGAATGACTCTATATTGAAATTAAGTTAAATAATCTTGTATTAAAAACTGAAATTGTTTAAAAAAATTAAATGTGCTCATCATAAAAATATGGGAAATTTAGAAATTCTGAAGAACAAATAAAAATTACCCATAATCCTGCTAGTAAGAGACAATCATGAATACCAGGCTGGTCTAGGACCCTTAGCTCCATAATAGCAGGGATTCCCTAATAGCTCAGTTGGTAAAGAATCTGCCTGCAATCCAGGAGATCCTGGTTTGATTCCTGGGTAGAGAAGATCTGCTGGAGAAGGGATAGGCTACCCACTCCAGTATTCTTGGGCTTCCCTGGTGGCTCAGCTGGTAAAGAATCTGCCTGCATTGTGGGTTCAATCTCTGGGTTGGGAAGATCCCCTGGAGAAGGGAAAGTTTACTATTAATAACCATATAATAGTAGGTAACATGATTATTGCATGTCTGACCTGTTTAAATATTTCACATTTATCATCTCAATTTAATCCTCACAATAACCCAATGAGTTAGGTATTAATTGTTCATTTGTCCAGTTAATATCTTTTCAGCCCCTGTTATGTGGTTTTTGCTCCTACTCTAGGTGCTTGGGATGCAGGCACAGCCTATAGAGAAGTGGCATGGATTGCTCACTGAGTAAGTAAATAGGATAATCAGGTCTATTTATCTATTTGTTGTGATTATAGCTGATGTTCTGATGCTGTCCAGATGTTCCTTCAAGACTGAAGTTTTCCCCCAGCTCCTCAGAATGTTGACAGCCTTCAGCTGTCAGTCTTTTTTGGAAATTGCCTTGGGTGAAGAAAATCATCTCACCCAAGGCTTCTGGCAATGCCACCCCACTCCAGTGCTCTTGCTTGGAGAATCCCAGGGATGGAGGAGCCTGGTGGGCTGCTGTCTATGGGGTCGCACAGAGTTGGACACGACTGAAGCGACTTAGCAGCAGCAGCAGCAGCAAGGCTTCTGGGGCAGCCCATATCCAATGGCTGGTTAATGCAGGTGTTCAAAGACCTGCCTCCTTGCCCCTACTTGACACTACTGCGAAGGGTCACCCCAGCTTTAACTCTTCACATGGGCCTGGCTGAGGCCTCATTCAGGCTGCACTGTGCTCCAAACAGCTTCTCCCTGTACATAGCCCCGCCTCTTCACTTCCCGTCCACAGGTGTTGATATCAACAGCACTTCTTTTCTTCTCTGCAGATGTTCACCTCAGAATCTGCTTCCCTGGAACTATTGGTACCAGCAGTGGTTAAAGAAAGAAGGTGCTAAGATGGAATTTTGGAATTTGATCACCCATCATCCAGCTGACAGAAAGGACCCTATTGATGTCAGTGGGTAGAATACAGGTAGGCCCTGGTATGAGGTAACAGTGACCTTTTTAAAATTTTTCACTGTTGTAAAACTGGGATAGTATTCTGGTGGAAGGAAATGCACTAGTGGGTGTGATAAATCAGACATTTGAGAAATATGGGAGACATAATAATCACAAGAACAGTGGAATTAGAATAATTAACACTTCACAGTTTTGAGAAGGAGTAATCAGCAATTTCTTTGGTGATACTTTTGAATTATGTATGCTTACAAAGACTCTTGAGTGTCCCTTGGACAGCAAGGAGATCAACCCAGTCAATCCTAAAGGAAATCAACTCCAAATATTCATTGGAAAGACTGACGCTAAAGTTGAAGCTCCAGTACTTTGACGACCTGATGCAAAGAGCTTACTCGTTGGAAAAGACCCTGATGCTGGGAAAGACTGATGGCAGGAGAAGAAGGGGACTACAGAGGATAAGATGGCTGGATGTCATCACTAACTCAGTGAACATGGGTTTGAGCAAACTCAGAAACATTGAAAAACAGGGAAGCCCGGCATGCTGCAGTCCATGGGATCACAAAAAGTCGGACACAACTTAGCAACTGAACAGCAATATCAGCAAGTTAAAGCCTAGTGCAAAGTCCAGAGGATCTCCTTGGGAGCGTATGAGGAGACACTCCCCTATGCCTGGAGGATGAGGAAAGCAGAGGATCAGGTCCAAGACTTAATCACAAGAGTGGCAGAGCACTAAAGATGGTCAAGCTCCCAGCCTGGGTAGCACACAGCCCTGACTGGGAAAGAATGGAAACTCTATACATGTAGTGTGAATATCTGAGTTGATATATCCCCATAAATTTAAATTTTCAGGTTACCTGAGCCCTCTGAGCTTGCAGAAATAGCCTGCCTTCCCCAATGAAGAGCTGGCCCTGCCCCCTTGCTTACAGAAGATGCAGGGGACTCTTCCCAGCAAGACACAAACCTGCTGTAGGACCTGCCACTACCTGCCCTCCTGATCACGAAGCCAATACCCAAGGTACGGTCACAGCGTAACATGGACAGAGACAAGCTGGGCCTGATGAGGAAGGAAAGAGCTCCTACTCCAGAGAAGCAGCCAAAGCTCCTAACACAAGGCAGGAGCTGCTGTGAGAGGACACAGGAGACTAACTGCATCCTGAAGCTGTGGGATCAACAGGGGCAGCAGAGGAAGTTGCAAAAGAGACTGATTTTTAATTTGGGAGCAGACTTCCAGGGCATAAGATTTAATACCCGGCAAGATTCTAGAGTGACAATGTGAATACACTGCTAAAAATAAAAAAGAACAATTTTTTTCTTTTTTCTTTTAACTTTTTATTTTATATTCTAGTGTAGCTGACTAACAATGTGATAGTTTCACCATTCTCTCCTAAACTCTCCTCCCATCCCAGCTGTCACATACTCTTGTTCTGAGTTCCCTGTGCTATACTGTAGGTCCTTGTTGATTAGCTAGGATGGTTCTTTTTTCTTTTTCTTTTTGGGCACATGGCATGGGGGAATCTTAGTTCCCCAACCGGGGGTCATATCTGTCCCCCTTGCAGTGGAAGCACAGAGTCTTAACCGCTGGACCACCAGGGACACCCCTAGGATAGTTCTTAGAAGCTGGAAAAAATAATGGCCCACACTAAGTGAGGTAGAAATGCCAGGATGGTCATGGCAGATGATGGAAGAAGGAAATAAAAAGGCTCGGAGAAGGTGGCACGCTAGAATTGCTATGCTATGTGCAACAGAAAAACCTACCAGGTGGCTATGTCTCACCGGAAGGCCTGGGGCACACCTCAAAGTTTAAGAAGTGTATGGCAAGTAAAAGGAGGGTACCACATCCCCAAGAGTCTACAGGCCAGGGCTAACGGTAGGAGATGCTGTTACAGAACCAGGCTTACTCATGATAACGGGGATGGTAGCCCTGAAACAGCAAGGGCCAGAGGTGGTATGTCACCCTCAGTGACCAGGTGGATGCGATTATCATGATGAGCAGCAAGGCTGGAGTCCCAGACAGGGGACCCTGGCCTTCAGAGAGTTGTGGAGCTGGTTGATAGAACACAGCAACAATGATTGAGCACAAGCATTCCACTTGTTCTGATGATCAGTAATCCAAGGACAGAGTCCCAGTAAAAAGCCACGATCCTTCGCTCAGTTTCTAGAAAGGAACTAGTTTTTAGATCTAGAACTCAGAGGTTGAAAGAGAGGTCAGGTCCCCAGTAGGAAGTACCCTGTAACGCCATGATGATGTACATGGTAGGCATTTCCCAAGTCTTTCCCCGAATAGGAACTGTGGCTGCTTATTTGGGTCGTAAGATACTGAGTAAAGTGAATACTCTTTCAAGGACAGTTGAGTATGGGGTCCGAGTTGAAATCCTGAAGTATCATCGTGAGACCCCTATTACAGTGGGTACATATAGGCGCCAGTTAGTAAATGGAGACTGGGCCAGGTCTGGCACTCAGTTTGTCCACTGGGCGTGTGGGCCCACCAGGTGTTCGTTTCCCTGAATTAGAATGCTCATATCTTGGTTTCTTGGCCTGTGGAATAAAAGTTATTTAGTGAAAAAGTCTTTGAAACTCCCTTTCTTGTACCAATCCTGACCCCAGGAGCCAAGATAGTAAATCAAAAGCAACGGCACATCCAGGGAGGATGAGGGCAATTCATACAAAGTAATTATGAAAGTATAATAATTCAGAATCTTAAGGGCTATATGGCTGGCGGTCCCCATCACATCTCCATTTGTTCATTAGTATACACCCTGCAAAAAGTCAGACAGATCCCAGAGGACCACAAGAGATTACTGTAGTAGAGTAGATCCGTCTGCAGCTGACGGGCCAGATGTGCTATCTTCGCTAGAGCAAACTGTTTTATCCTCGGGTCCGTAATCTGTGGCCAGTGTACCAATGAGCACACTTATTTCTACCCCTACCAGAAAAAGGATCAGAGCAGTTGGTTCACTTGGAACAGACAACATATACATTTCCAGTCTTGCTTCAGGCCTGTGTTAATGCTCCCACTCTTGGTATAGTTCACTTCAGTTCAGTTCAGTTGCTCAGTCGTGTCCGACTCTTTGCAACCCCATGAATCGCAGCACGCCAGGCCTCCCTGTCCATCACCAACTCCCAGAGTTCACTCAGACTCATGTCCAAAGAGTCAGTGATGCCATCCAGCCATCTCCTCCTGCCCTTCTCCTGCCCCCAATCCCTCCCAGCATCACAGTCTTTTTCCAATGAGTCAACTCTTCGCATGAGGTGGCCAAAGTACTGGAGTTTCAGCTTTAGCATCATTCCTTCCAAAGAAATCCCAGGGCTGATCTCCTTCAGAATGGACCAGTTGGATCTCCTTGCAGTCCAAGGGACTCTTGAGTCTTCTCCAACACCACAGTTCAAAAGCATCAATTCTTTGGCACTCAGCCTTCTTCACAGTCCAACTCTCAAAGCCATACATGACCACAGGAAAAACCATAGCCTTGACTAGACAGACCTTAGTCAGCAAAGTAATGTCTCTGCTCTTGGGATAATGTCTTCCCAAAAGACCTGGACTGGTTGGATATTGATGACATCATGCTAACTGGAGCCACTGAGCCAGAAGTGACTAGCACTTTAAAGACCTCTGTAACACATGTATTCCAGAGAGTGGGAGGAAAACCATGTGAAGATTTAGAGGTACGAATCTTTTTGGGGGTCCAGTGGCCTGGGGCATGCTGAGACAGTCCCTCTCCCCCACAGTAAAAGATGTAATTTTGGCTCTTGCATTTCCCACCACAAAGAAGGAAATCCAATACCTGGTAGGCCTCTTTGAGTTTTACAGGCAGCATGTTCCAAACCTGGAAATATCACTTCAACCCATATACCGGGTGACACAAAAGCCTGTCAACTTTAAGTGCAGCCAAGGGCAGGAAAGGGCTCTGCAGAGAGTGTCAAGGCTGCCGTGCAGGCAGTCCTGCTGCTTGGGCCATATGATTTGGTAGACCGTGGGTTCCTAGCAGCATCAGTGCTAGAAAAAGACGTCATGTGGGATTTATGACAAGTCCCGATGTGAGAGTCACAGTGCCAGTCCACAGGGTTCTGGAGCAAGGCCATGCCATCTGCAGTAGAGAATTAAATACCTTTCTAGAAAGCTTCTGGCAGGCTGCTAGGCCCTAATAGAGACAGAACACCTGACCATGGGACAACAAGTGGCCAGGCAGCCAGAACTGCTCAGAATGAGCTGGGTTTTGCCAGAGCCATTGGAATCATAAGATCGGTAGTCCCAGAAGTAGTTCATCATAAGACTGAAACGCTCCATGCAGAATCAGCCACGGGCAGGATTGATGGGTATCAGTGATCTACTTAAGTTGGTGACACACCACACAGGCTGCCCATCCCTGCCACATCAGCCCCTCTCTCTCAGCTCATTCCCATGGCTCCATGCAGATCTCTGGAGAGCTAGTGATGACTGGCTAACAAAAGAGGGACAAACCCTAGTGAGATTCGTGGATGGGTGGTCTTGATACGTGGGTGCAAGCTGAAAATGGATGCTAGCTGTACTACAGCATGATTCAGGATGATCTCCAAAGACAATGGAAGCAAAAATCCTCTTCATGGCCAGACCTGCAGGCACTGAATCTGTCATCCAATTTGTGTGGGAAAAAATGTGACTTTGGGTTTTGGAATAAATAAAAACTCAGGGGCTGTGGTGAATGGCTTGGTCACTTGCCTTGACAAAGAGTTGAAGATTAGGACAAGGGAGCCTGTGGTGGAGACGTGTGGATGGACATTTGGGAACTGGCATGCAGTGTAAAGGTCGTGTGTGTGTGCTTAGTCACTCAGTCATGTCCAGCTCTCCGCAGCCCCATGGACTGTAGCTCACCAGGCTCCTTTGTCCACGGAATTTTCCAGGCAAGAATACTGGAGCGGGTTGCCATTTCTACTTAAGGATTGGCTAACACAATAATACCTTCTTCTTCAAAGAAGTACTAAACAACCAGGTAAGTGAATGACTCAGCCAGCTGAGTCAACCCACGTCTGTCATATGTACTGGGACACTGGCTGCATGAGTAGAGGAAACATATGGGAGGATAAAGGCTATTACTGAGTCCAGAAGCTTGGGCTGCCCCTCACCAAAGCTGCTCTAGCTACTGAGCTGCATGTCCATCAACAGAGCCAGCCACAGAGACCAACTCTGAGTCTTACTTTTGCTCTCATCCTTGAGGAAACCAACTAGCTACTTTGTGAGAAGTAGCAATTAAATTTTTTAAGTAGAAAACCTCGCAGAAAATATGATATTTATTAAGTCTGAGCAGGATTGACAATTCTCATGGCTTTAAAGCAAGAGAAGTTATCAGTGAAGAAAAGATGAACAGATTTGAATTTTAAAATTTAAAACTTTATGCAAATGAGACAACAGACTGGGGAAATTTGCATTAAATTATGACACAAAAATGATTAATATGTTATGACTTTAATATATAACTTACTAATTATATAAGAAAAGTACTGGGACTCTAATAGATAAATGTAGAATATGACAACTACCATTTATTGAATTTTTTTCTATGTTAACATAGATTTATAAAATAAGATGGTACAGGTTGTTTTGTGTATAAAATGTTTTGTAAACAGCTTTCCCCCCACCACCACCACAGGACAGCACAGACTATGTTACTAATCAGTCTCCAGAATATAGTTTTCAGTACTTGCAAAGTATGTTATTGGTGAGGAAATATACTCTATTTTACTGAAAGTTTTCTTTATTTCTTCTTTTTTTTCAATTAATGTTGCAAGAACTAGATGTTCCAGTGATGGAATATCTTTACCTTTTCTCCATGCAGAGCCAGTACTGCTACCCAGGTCTTCTAGAGTATTCCAATCCATCAGCATCAGATCCCACATAACATTGTATTAAACCAAGGGGCTCACTTTATAGCAAAAGAGGCACAAGTGAAGACCCATGGCCGTATACATACATCATACTAGCTAATCAGAGAGTGAAGAAATAGGCTGTTGGGGCATCAGTTTGGAGGCATGGTGAGGATGGCAACAAACTTTCTTAGTCTAAGAACCAAAAAGTAGAAGCAAGAATGACTCCCTTTACCATCACCCTCAATGATCCACAAAGCACAAGAGAATTTGAAGCACAAATTTACGCTTCCTGTCTCTGCAATGCTGGACTCTGCAGGGTTAGAGATCTTGAATATGAAAGAAGAAATGTTTCTACTAGGGGACATAAAAAATTCTCACTGAACTATAAGCTATGGTTGCCACTCAGGGAATTTGGTGTTTTGATGCCAAATGACAAGCAAGCAAGAAGAGGAGTCACTGTCTCAGCAGGCGTGACAGACACTGATCAGTGGAGAAGGCTGGATGGCTATTACACATTTGGGGCAAAAAGGAAAGAACATATGTGGCATGAGGAGATCCATTTGGGTGACCCTTGGTACTCCTCACCCAATTTTGATATGGACAAATCCAGAAGTTCTTCATGAGAAGGGCATGGTTACAGGGAACATATCCCTCAGAGACGAGGGTCTGGGTCACCCACCAGGTCAACCACCTAGACAAGCAGAAGTGCTATTTGTGCATGACTGGGGTCTAGAATGGATAACAGGAGGAAGGAGAGAAAATACATTTCAACTGTTGCCTCAAGATGGTCTGCCATGTCAGGGGCTATAGTTTATCCCCTTAACCTTCCTATTCTAAGTTTCCTCTCCGAAAGAAGTCCCCTGGAATTCTGGAGGAGCTGCTCCCCAAACTTCTACAAAGCAGTAGATCTTGCACAGAAGGGTTGGATTATAATGTATGCTATCATGCACTGCCCATGATCTCCATCAGAGCTGATGACCTTATTCACCCTATTGGGGGTGCAGCCAGCAGACAGGCCTCAGCTGTCAGCTGTGCCCTGGAACTGCCTCTGCTGAAGAGAGTCACATGGTCCCTTCCCTACAGCTGCCCACCAAAGGGCAGTTCAATCCAACAACTAGGTGAATCAGGGAAAGACTATCCTAGCCCCTTATCCTAACCCAACCCAGCTCCGAAAGTCCTACGGGCTTCAGAACTCCACATGGGGTTGGCTGACAGCATTGTTGAAACACATAAACCCTGCTTCTTCCTCTCCCTGATGTGGGAGTTGACCCAAAGGGCACTCCTTAATAAACTTGCTGCAGACCAGTTTGTCAAGAAGCAACAGTTAGAACCACACGTAGAACAGCAGGCTGGTTCAAAACTGGGAAAGGAGTGCATGAAGGCTGTGCATTGTCACCCTGCTTGCTTAACTTGTATGCAGAGTACATCATGCGAAATGCTAAGCTAGATGAATCACAAGCTGGAATCAAGACTGCTGGGAGAAATATCAGATATGTAGATGACACCACCCTGTGGCAGAAAGTAAAGAGGAACTAAAGAACCTCTTGATGAAAGTGAAAGAGGAGAGTGAAAAAGCTGGCTTAAAACTCAACATTCAATAAAGGAAGATCATGGCATCCGGTCCCATCACTTCATGGCAAATAGATGGGGAAACGAGGGAAACTGGCAGATTTTATTTTCTTGGGCTCCAAAATCACTGCAGATGGTGATTGCAGTCATGCAATTAAAAGACGTTTGCTCCTTGGAAGAAAAGCTATGACAAACTTTGACAGCGTATTCCAAAAGCAGAAACATTAATTTGCCAACAAAGGTCTGTCTAGTCAAAGCTATGATTTTTCTAGTAGTCATTTATGGATGTGAAAATTGAACCATAAAGAAGGCTGAGCACTGAAGAACTGATGCTTTTGAACTGTGGTATTGGAAAAGACTCTTGAGAGTCCCTTGGACTGCAAGGAGATCAAATTAGTCAGTCCTAAAGGAAGTCCATCCTGAATATTCATTGGAAGGACTGATGCTGAAGCTGAAGCTCCAGTACTTTGGCCACCTGATGCAAAGAGTCGATTCATTGGATAAGACCCTGATGTTGGGAAAGATTGAAGACATAAGGAGAAGGAAATGACAGAGAATGAGATGGTTTGATGATCACCGACTCAATAGACATGAATTTGAACAAGCTCCAGGAGATAGTGAAAGACAGGGAAGCCTGGAGTGCTGCAGTCTATAGAGGCACAAAGAGTCGGATGGGACCTAGCAATTAAACAACAACAGTAAGACCAATTTCCATTTCCAAGGCTGCCTCCAGGGAACCCAACCTGTGACACTGATATCTGAGCAGACTTGAAAAGAAGAAAAATGAAGATCATTCCAGGCAAAAGTGTGACTAGTTCAAAAGCCCTGAAAACAGGACTATCTGTGGTAATGAAACAGCAAAAAGACCAAAATGGCTGTGATGGAGGGCATGAATGGGAGGGTAGTGAAAGATGAGATAAGAGGGATCGTAAGAACCAGATCATGGAGAACCATGAGAGCCTTCATTGGGATTTGACTTTTTACTCCAAGTGGACACCACTTCAAGGACTTGATAAGAAAAGTGTCATACTCTAACTTAAAACATGAAAGAATCATTCAAGCTGCTGTCTTGAGAAAAGAGTGGTGGGGGGACTTCATTGGTGGTCCGGTGGCTGGGACTCTGTGCTCCCAATGCAGGAGTCCCCAGTTCGATCCTTGGTTAAGGAATCAGATCCCACATGCCAACTAAAGATCCCACATGCCGCAATGAAGATGAAAGAACCTGCAAGCAGCAATGAAGATCCGGCGCAGTCATATAAATAAATAAACAACATTTTTTATTTTAAGTGGTGGAGAGTAAGGATGGTCACAGGGCAACTAGTTAGGAGTCTATTTCAGTAACTCAGACCAGGCTAGTAGCAGAGACAGTGGTAAAAATTGATCTGATTTCAGGTATGTTCTATAGGTAGAGTCAATAGATTTACTAAGATAGAATATAGGAGCGGACAAGGAAAGAAAAAAAAAGTTAAGGATGACTCTAAAGTTTTTGTTCTGAACAACCTAAAGAGCAGAATGGAGGTAGGAATGCCATGGAGAGGAACAAACTGGGGAGTGAAAATAAAGATGTTAATTTTATTTTATATATTCATTTTGAGATGACTATTAGATACCCAAAGATGTTGTGTCGTCAGTTGGAAAAATCAGCCGGTATGTCAGGGGAGAGATCAGGAAGGGAGAAATACTTTAGAATCATCAGCATACAGATATTACTGAAATTGGATGAGACCATCAGGCAAGGTGAAGGAGTGTAGGCAGAGAAAACCAAGGACTGAGTCGCAGGTGCTCCATCCTTAACAAAGCAGGGAAAAGGGAAGATCCAGCCAAGGAAATGGAGGAGTGAACAATGTGAAGCAGTAGGAAAATCAAGAGTGTACAGGGTCCTGGAAGCTAAGAGAAAAATGTATGTCCAAGAAGGAGGGGCCGACTGTGTCAAATTATGCCCAAAGGATTAAATAAATGACAGCTATGAATTATTCTTTGAATTTAGTCAATGTTGGTAACTTTGACAATATCAGTTTCATTGAAGTGGCAGGGGCAAGAAATAGGTGGGAGTGAATTTCAAAGACAGTGCACATAGACTACTCCTTTAAGGAGTTTTGTTACCAAGAAAAGTTAAAAAATGGTGAGTGGCACAGAAAATAGTTAGGAGAAAGTACTATATTATCCTGCCCATTTTACAGATGATGAAACTGAGGTTTAAAGAAGTTGAGGAAATTACGTAGATTCACTCAGCTAGTAAGCTGTGATTTGAGCACAGACCTGTGTGATAGAAGCTTACTTATTGTTAATAGAACTGATCAATATTCTTATAGATAAGCATATAATCACATCTCTGATTATTTCCTTAAAATAAATTTCTAGGGGTCGAAATCCTGGGTCAAAAGGTAGGTACCTGAGCATAGCTTTGAATCTGCATTGCCAAAGCCCTGAAAAAAAATGTTATGGAGGGTTACATTTTCCTCAGCAGCCTATGAAGTCTGTTTCCCTGTATTACTGCCAACACTGGATCCTGTCTTTTCTCTCTTCCTCAGTGGTAGAGGTAAGAATAATAATATCTTATTTTGCATATGTATGATTACCAGTTAGAACTGACCATGTTCTACAAGTCCATTTCCCAGCATCTCCTTGGCTTCTGCTGAGGTTTATTATTCTCAGAACTGGTCACTCTCATCTGACCACTCTCATCATGAATACTCATCCTTTGTGGCAACATGTCCAGTTTAGAATGTAAACTGCACAGAGAAAATAGAATTAAAAGTTAATAATAGCTTAGAAATTAACTCTTGGGTGGTTTTGTTTTTGTTTTTTTTTTACCTGAGAGATTCTGGAAGAGCTAATATATTAGGAAAAGTTGGAGGACAAGGTGAGACTATGTGCTAACAGGATCCTATGCTGCTAAGTCGCTTCAGTTGTGTCTGACTCTGTGTGACCCCGTACACGGCAGCCCACCAAGCTCCTCTGTCCCTGGGATTCTGCAAGCAAGAATACTAGAGTGGGTTGCCATTTCCTTCTCCAATGCATGTGTACTAAGTTGCTTCAGTCGTGTCTGACTATGCAACCCCATAGACGGCAGCCCACCAGGCTCTGCTGTCCACAGGATTCTCTAGGCAAGAATACTGGAGTGGGTTGCCATTTCCTTCTCCCAACAGGGCCCTATAGATGACCCTGTATATCATATGTGACTATGATATGAGAGCACCCAGTACCAAAGAATCCCCCAGAGGTTGCCAAAGAATCTCCCAGTTCAGTTCAGTTCAATCGCTCAGTCTTGTCCGACTCTTTGCGATCCCATGAATTGCAGCACAGCAGGCCTCCCTGTCCATCACCAGCTCCCAGAGTTCACTCAGACTCACGTCCATCAAGTCAGTGATGCCGTCCAGCCATCTCATCCTCTGTCATCCCCTTCTCCTTCTGACCCCAATCCCTCCCAGCATCAGAGTCTTTTCCAATGAGTCAACTCTTTGCATGAGGTGGCCAAAGTACTGGAGTTTCAGCTTTAGCATCATTCTTTCCAAAGAAATCCCAGGGCTGATCTCCTTCAGAATGGACTGGTTGGATCTCCTTGCAGTCCAAGGGCCTCTCAAGAGTCTTCTCCAACACCACAGTTCAAAAGCATCAATTCTTTGATGCTCAGCCTTCTTCACGGTCCAATTCTCACGTCCGTACATGACTACTGGGAAAACTATAGCCTTGACTAGACGGACCTTAGTCAGCAAAGTAAGGTCTCTGCTTTTGAATATGCTATCCTAACTTTTCTTCCAAGGAGTAAGCATCTTTTAATTTCATGGCTGCAGTCACCATCTGCAGTGATTTTGGAGCCCTAAAAAATAAAGTCTGACACTGTTTCCACTGTTTCCCCATCTATTTCCCATGAAGTGATGGGACCAGATGCCATGATCTTCGTTTTCTGAATGTTGAGCTTTAAGCCAACTTTTTCACTCTCCTCTTTCACTTTCATCAAGAGGCTTTTTAGTTCCTCTTCACTTTCTGTTATAAGGGTGGTGTTATCTGCATATCTGATGTTATTGATATTTCTTCCAGCAATTTTGATTCTAGCTTATGCTTCTTCCAGCCTAGCGCTTCTCATGATGCATTCTGCATAGAAGTTGAATAAGCAGGGTGACAATATACAGCCTTGATGGACTCCTTCTCCTATTTGGAACCACTGTGTTGTTCCACGTCCAGTTCTAAGTGTTGCTTCCTGACCTGCTGTTTATACTACTCTTGAGCACGACTGAGTGACTTCACTTTCACTTTTCACTTTCATGTACTGGAGAAGCAAATGGCAACCCACTCCAGTACTCTTGCCTGAAGAATCCCAGAGACAGAGGAGCCTGG
>SJYC01061946.1:0-46616 GCA_006408675.1 Madoqua kirkii
GCCTATCACTTTATTTTTTTAATTTATTCCATATGTTCTTTGCCTATTTCTCTTTTCCTGTTAATTTTTGGATTAATCAAGTATCATGTGGTTTTATATTTTATCTCCTTTTTAGTATTTTATCTAGTATCTCTTATGTTATCTTTTAGGTACTGTCTTAAAGAACATAAAATAATAATTATCAAAATATAGCTTTAAAATTATTTGAATGCATTATAAATAACAGTGCACTTCCATTTATCCTGTTTCCTCCCTTTGTCTTTTTAAGGTCTTATATTTTACTTCTCCATATACTACAAAACACACAGCACTTTGTAACCCAAGCAAGGACACATCCTTCTCTTGTCAGTATGCTCCCAATGTCAGAGGCAAATCGTTCTGATTTACAGTTGTACTCCATCCGTGCTGCATTGCAATTTTAGTTTACAATTGCCACCAAATATTAATACTAAAAATCAGACAAAACACTGAATAAAATTTTTTTATACAAAATCATTAACATTCTAGATAGTTCCTCTTCTGATACATATAACTAGACCTCAGACAACTCCCTTAAGTTTTTCTAGCCCCAGTTCCCCCAGCCAAAATGAGTAATTTTAGTCTCTAATTAATACACAGCATTAATTTGATAATTAAATCATATAATAACAAACATTGTAGAACTCATTTTTCTTCAAAAAAATTATTTTATATGGGAGTATAGTCAACCAACAACGTTGTGTTGGTTTCAAGTGGGGAGCAAAAGAACTCAAGAACTCAGTCATACATCTAGAGGATCCATTCTCCCCTGAACTCCCCGCCCATCCAGCCTGGCACAATAATGGTGAGCACAGTTCTCTGTGCTCTGTAGGACTGAACTCAGCTCTTACCAGTACTAAAACTTACATACAATTTACTTGTATTAACTAATGGAACCTTCACTATTATCTATTGACAACGAATAGAATGCATCTAGTATATTGTCTGTCACAGTTTTAAAGCTCAGAAGTTGTACCGGTGATAATTTTAATACTCCAATGTAGGATGGTATATTCAAGTAAGTTAGAAACCATGTTACATTCTTAGCCACCAACATCAGGAAACACACAACAAACACCAGCAAACACACACTCCTTTATGTGTCAACACACACACACACACCCTCACACACACCAGAAATCAGCATAACACTTTCAAATGTCTAACAAAATATCTCATTTGATCCTAACAGCCCTGTAAAGTAGGAAGGCTATATTTATAAAACACTTTTAAAAATGAATAAATGGAAGCATATCATAGTTTGGTCATTTGCTAAAAATCCCATGAGAACTTAATGGGAGATATCAGACGTAAACAGACATCTCGGCTAAGGCTCTTTTTTCTCTTAATTACACCCAGCAGTTTTTTCTCTGAAAAAAATGATTTTCCTTTGTATTTTTCATTCCATTTCTCAAAGCCTCTCTGAAAATATCACTTTACTAGAATGTGTGACAGTGATTGGTGCCATCAAAAATTCATCATCTTCAGAAGATTGTTTTTCACTTAATATTAGAATGGAAATTAGGATTTAATATATTGCTGATTTTATATATAACTTCCCACAAACAAAGCAGTAATAAATTATTGTGCCAGCCTAATAAGCAACTGAGGGCTCTAAGTAATCATAAATAGTAATGACTAACTTCACTATTAGCATTTTAATAATAATTTATAAAACATAATGATGTTATAATCAATCAAAATTACACTATCAAAAGAGATTTGATTTGGTAAAGGATTTACTCTAGCAGAAGTGGAAGTTATAGTTTCAAATCCTATAGAAGCATCCCCCAAATGCATTTTGACACAGTCTACTCACTAAGATGGCACCCCACTCCAGTACTCTTGCCTGGAAAATCCCATGGGCGGAGGAGCCTCGTAGGCTGCAGTCCATGGGGTAGCCAAGAGTCGGACATGACTGATCGACTTCACTTTCACTTCTCATTTTCATGCATTGGAGAAGGAAATGGCAGTTCACTCCAATGTTGTTGCCTGGAGAATCTCAGGGACGGGGGAGCCTGGTGGGCTACTGTTTATGGGGTTGCATAGAGTTGGACGTGACTTAGCAGCAACTCACTAAGAACAGAGAAAGAAACATCTGGAATTCAAAACATTTAAAGACATATCTCAACATATATGAACTGCTTATTTTTTGTCAAGCATTTTCATAGTGGCCTATTTTAAAAATTAGTTATCTTGTGAAAAGAAACTTCTGAATTTCTGATAATCACATGCCTTGAATTGAGAGTATGCTATTCATTATGATTTAAAATGCTTCGTCTCTGTTGAGTTTTAAAACAACCAAGGAAACAGATGTCAGACATCCAATGTTGCTATTCTCAATCAGAGATCATTTTTAGTTTAACTGTTCCTCCTCTCAGACTATAATAAATTTGCTTTCACATTCATTTCTGGTCACAGGAATTGCAACCTCTAAAAAATGTGAAGCAAGTTGAGATTTGCAAATGCCCCAGACATTGTTATGCAAGGAAAGTCTCTGTCTCGCCTAAAAGAAAGGATTTAGGTGGTAATTAGGAGTGTGTTTAAAGAATTCTCTAAGTTTTAACAATTTTAATTTTAAAAATTAATAATTTTTTAAAAAGCAGTTTCTTAGGACTCTTCCTAAAATCATTGAATGAATACAATGCTATGCTTTTGTAGAGCAGGTTTAAAGAGGTGGTGTTGACTCAAAAACTGTTCTATTTGCTCTTTACTTCCCTGTTTGATAAATACATTTCCAAACAAAAAGGAAGGGGAAATGTTCATTGATATCTGCCTTAATGTTTATGTAGGTGAAGAACACAGGTCCAGTAAGTATGAGAAAGAATAGGTAACAGAGAAGATGGGCTGAGTGTGCAGTTTAGTTCCTTAAACTCATATAGACACAAGGAGAGTTTCTATAGGTTTACCAGAACTATTCTCCATCCCACAGACTGAAGAAATGGGTTCTACATATGTAAACATTATTTAATTCTTTCAAGTTTCTCATTTCTTTAGTAACTCATGCCTAGCATCTATAACACCTTTCTTGTAATTAAAAAAATATCAAACCAAAGCATAGAACATGACTCAAGGTTATTCTTCTCATCATCTTCTAGGGAATTTAGTTACTGAGATGACAAAGATCATATCAGGACAGTCTCGCCTATCACATCTGTGTGAAACAGGGATTCCGTGCAACAGTGTGTAATACTCTTCCCATGCATTTTCCTTTTAACCTTGCTTGTATTTATGTGCATTTATATAAATCCACATGCAACATCAGGGTCTAACAAATAACCATATTGCTGACAGTGACTGTTAGAAACGCATTTCAGAGAGGAAACAGCCTGTTTTTGAAATAAAATATTGTTTAATATTTACCAAGTTGTTCTACACCTTGTCTCTGAATCCCCTTGTCAAAAGCCACATGTGCCTTGCTATTTTCTGCATAAATTTGTAACAATGGAGTAATCTAATTGTTAGTTATTTGGTTATAGCCATCTGTGGCAGGCCAATTAGAGAGCAGCCTGGAATCGGCTGAAGCACTTGTGAGGCACAGTTTATTTATAACTTGATATTTATGGGGAACTCAGTAGTAAAATTCAGTCTCATAAAGGACCAAAGTTGCTGTTTCTGCAGTCTACAGTATATTGCACATAAAGGCCACTTCATCAATCATTCATGAGCTCAAGAGAAAGACCCAGGTTTTTAAAACAACATTTTTCACTTTAGGAAGGCAATAGTTGCAAGTAGTAGACTGGGGGGAAAAAAAAGCCCAACTCATTTTCATCCACATTTGGATAGGAGATTTAATATCAAACTGAAGGATCTTTAAAAAAATTATTGGAGTATAGTTGATTTAAGATATTATTCAAACGGAAATATCTCATGAGCAGCTCTACATAACTATCCCAAGTGTAAGAAAAAAAAAAGTTTTCAAACTGTTTCATCAAAAACTTAATCTAATCTATAGCTAATATCCTATCCCTCAACAAACTAGAAGAACACATCAGACTGAGATCAAGCCAGGAGAGGAGACAGTAACAGAGGAATACCAGCACAAACCAGGAACTGTGTGCCTAATAATAGTTACTGCCATTTTCTCAATCTGCCGAAGGTCGTTTTTGCTCAAGATGGAAGCTCAGCTGTATCTAAATCTGCAGAGACTGGTCAGGCTATAAATACAGCTTAAGAGATAAGCACATATTTGTAAGACTATCCCCCCTTAATTTGAGGAGTAAAATTAGCTTACAGGTATTGAGATACTTCCATTTACTACCTTGGCAGATATAATAACATCTGTTAAAGTTCAGTATAAATGAGATGCTGTAAATTTTAAAAAGTAATTATTTGAACATTTTCAGTTTGATTATTAGTATGGCATTTTTGATGAAGTATAGATATGATAAAATTACTACATTTTCTTGAACATCAGCTATGTTTCAAGCACTTTGACTGTTAGTTTCATACTTAAATTTTACAACAAATTTGTGGGACTGTTAATAGCATCTTATTTTTAAGACTCACAAAATTGAAGGCCTTATTGGTTAAGAAATTTACTCAAAATCACACAGCTAGTAGTAGGTTTAATAGTAGCTGACCTGAACCAGCTCTTCCTAATAAAAAAAATAATATGTACATTTATAAACTTATATATGAGTTGATTGTTATATATATATAAATATAAGAACACAGTAAACAATAAAGATGTAGTATAGAAACATGAGCCTTTTGCAATATTGGAATTCTCCATTTACATACTAATTAACCAAAAGATTAGACTGCAGAGCTAGATAATAGAGACAATTCCTAAATGTACCATATTTGGGGAGGTGCTTTCTAATCATCAGAATCACTACAGATGTAAAAATCCCCACTTGCAAAAAAAGCTGATAATTCTATAGCCCATTCCAAATACAGTGAATTATATAAATATAAGAACACAGTAAACAATAAAGATGTAGTATAGAAACATGAGCCTTTTGCAATATTGGAATTCTCCATTTACATACTAATTAACCAAAAGATTAGACTGCAGAGCTAGATAATAGAGACAATTCCTAAATGTACCATATTTGGGGAGGTGCTTTCTAATCATCAGAATCACTACAGATGTAAAAATCCCCACTTGCAAAAAAAGCTGATAATTCTATAGCTCCATTCCAAATACAGTGAATCAAAATATCCAGAGAGCAATAATCATTAGAGTTCATCAAGAGATTCTGATGTTCAGTTAAGTTGGGGAACCCCTTGATCCAAAGTCTCAAAGGTCTACTAATATTTCCCTAAACTTTTTTATGTTCAGTAAGACTATTTCATTAAACCCCAGACTTTGGTATAATTAGGACTAGGAAAAGAAAGCAATTCTATTTGCAAACTACCTTTTGGCAAGGTCATGTGCAAAGGTTTTAAACATAGGCAATCATGGTTTACCTACACCTTTAAAAGCCAAAACTCAGGGGTTCTGCTAGATATATACGCATATATAGGCTTTTTAGTATTAGACTCCTGTTCTTAGATGTTTGAGTAATGAAGCTCATGGCTGCTATTCAGCCACATGTGATACCCATACAATTATATAAACCTGTGCTTCCATTTAAGGCAACGGCAACCCACTCTAGTGTTCTTGCCTGGAGAATCCCAGGGACAGGGGAGCCTAGTGGGCTGCCATCTCTGGGGTCGCACAGAGTTGGACACGACAGACGCGACTTAGCACTAGCAGCAGTGCTTCCATTTCTTTAGCTATAGACGAGTGCTTATACCACATACATCACTGAGGAAAATTCTTGTAACATCCTCTATAAATCTGAAAGGCCTTTGTAATCATAAGCAGTTATGACTGCTGATTCATCATAGAACACTGAAGTTAAAAATATATACCAACTTCATTCATAGTTCTAAGATATAGCCTCAGGTGCCTCTCCTAGAGCCCTTTTTATGAAAGCTATCTCACCAGCATTCTTACCTGCTTAAATCTTGTCTGATTTCTCTTTGACTTTGGAAAGTAAGTCATTATTTTCAACACTTTTTATATTTAAACATATTTTAAATACTTGATAAAAATGTAATCCCCTACAAAAATAATTAATACATTAATGCATGTGTTATGGACACTCATGTACAATATATATATGTGAGTGCTTAGTCGTGTCTGACACTTCGTGACCCTATGGACTGTAACCCGTCAGGCTCCTCTGTCCATGGGATTCTCCAGGCAGGAATACTGAAGTGGGTTGCCATTTCATCCTCCAGGAGAATCTTCCCAACCCAGGGACTGAGCACACATGTTCCATTTCTCCTGCATGGCAGGTGGATTCTTTTACTGCTTCAGCCATCAGGGAAGCCCTAAGTCCCTATGGTATCAAATTTAAATCATTATTGATTATACTAAATATCACATCTTAATATTAGTACTTATACTGAACATTATTGAACAAGAGAAATTTTGATTTCATAAAACTAGCTGAGTCTCAACAATGCTTGTGTAAGTCTTATAAAATATCACATAGTTTATAATGAAAAAATGGAGTAGTCTTTCTCAACCAAAGAAAACGTCAGTTATGATTGGAGATTTATGTCAGAATTCAAAGTCTAAGTCTCCACTAAAGTGAATGTGATGGTCTCCTTGTGTTGAAAAGCTGAAGAAAATGAAAATTGACATATCAATCGGGGAAAACAGACATAAAACACCCAGTATGAATATGATACAAAGCTAAACAATTGCTTTTGTTGTTGACTAGCCAGAAAAATCCTAAGAAAATTTTATTTTTTTTAGAAAATTTTAAATTCACTCCAAAATGTGATCATCTTTATGACATTCTCATTGTTATGGAGTATACAAAACTTTATTAGAAGACAGTCCTCCACATTTTGGCATTTATGTGCACATCGTTGAGGACAGGCACTGGTGGTACCTCAGAATAGCTTTTCAGAATGTTTGTATAGTAAACAACCTTGGAAGAAAGAAATACAGTCTCTCCCTCTGCAAAGGGCATATTTACTTAAACAGCTTTTAATATTAGAGATCGTCTCTCCCTTTGGAGTAAGGCATACTTACTGTCCATTGTGAGCACAAAATTTCTGTTCTGTAAGGCAGTTCATCAAATGTGCAGGTGTCCCCTGAATCTCTTCCTACTCTCTTGTGGAAACTGGGATTCAATAAACCTGATCCAAGAATATGCTGACGTCCTTCCTCATGCTATTGCTCTGGGTAAGAAAATGTCCCGTTTTTCTGACCCAGGAGACTCCTGCCTTCTGCCATGAAACTGTGGCATGGCTAACTTGTTAGCCAAGTAGGAGGAAATCTTAGAACCGTCTCAATTCTTGACGTACTTTCCAGATAAATGTAGCTTAACGCCTTAGGCACACTTAAATAAATCTGAAGCTTATATGTCTGAAGTAATGCTTCTTAAGTTTAAATTTAAACTTTGTTAACTATTAGTTTTTTTTTTTTTCAAACTGTCACCTAATCTGTCCAGGACTCAGCTGCTTCATCTGCAAAATAAGGGTTAATGATGTTTTTCCTGTCTCAGGATTGTTGTGATGAGTTGAATCAGTATGTGTAAAGTACTTTGAATAGTGTCTCACATGTAATAGATGTTTAATTAATGCTGATTATTACTATTTTATAAAATTTGTGGGGATAAGAAAATGAAAAAAAAATTATCCATAATTTTACCATCAACTGTATAGGTTGTTATCATTTTGATAAATTATTTCAGGTTTTAACATTTACTTCCATAATTGTTAGCATATCTAGAATGACTCTTTGAAGAAAAGATTTTAAATATATATTACATACATTTAATTTAGGTATTTTGATTGCAAAGAATAGAGATATACACAGTTTAAGCCTTGGCTCTCTGCCATTTTAAATGGAACAAAGATCATGGACAATAAGATCATCAAAATAGCCCAGAGGAACTAGAAATTTGGAGAAAGAGGCCACGAGTACTTGCTTTATTGAGGAATTTCAACTTTTTGAACTATAAACACAAAACTGTGATATAAACTGCTTTTACTCTTGGTGTAACAAATTCTCCTTTTCATTCTTGGTGACATTTCATCAGATTCCATGTTTTGTTTTTGTACACTTTAAATAAATGACGTTGCCCGATAATATAGAATATTCAAAGTCTTCACTATCCATACTTCATAGCAATTCACATGTGCAGTTAGATGGAATTGCATGAAAAGAGGAACAGTTGAACTTGTTATATTTTCTTTGTGGACAAATTCCTCCAGGGGTGACAACAGGGAAGAGAAATGAAGAGGCAGGTATAGTATCTAACTGGTTGCCTCTGGATGCCAGATATGACCCTCTTCTCTAATTTAGTCCAGTATACTCTGTTACTATGAGGCTCTCCATAGGTTGTGGACATGATGTTTTTGGAGTTATTTTAAGCTTTCCTCTTTCTTTTCTTGATGCAAGGAACCCTATTAGAGAGAAGTATATGAATTTTTTTCTTTTTCCATTCCTAGAAGGCCTCCAATTCTCCTCTTTGTATGATGGTGTTCAGTTCAGTTACTCAGTCGTGTCCGACTTTTTGCGATCCCATTAACTGCAGCATGCCAGGCCTCTCTGTACATCATCAACTGCCAGAGTCTACCAAACCCATGTCTACTGAGTTGGAGATGCCATCTAATCATCTCAGCCTCTGTCGTCCCCTTCTCCTTCTGCCCTCAATCTTTCCCAGCATCAGCGTCTTTTCAAATGAGTCAGCTCTTTGCATCAGATGGCCAAAGTACTGGAGTTTCAGCTTTAGCATCATTCCTTCCAATGAACATCCATGACTTATTTACTTTAGGATGGACTGGTTGGATCTCCTTGCAATCCAAGGGACTCTCAAGAGTCTTCTCCAACACCACAGTTCAAAAGCATCAGTTCTTCAGTGCTCAGCTTTCTTTACAGTCTAACTCTCACATCCATACATGACCACTGGAAAAACCATAGCCTTGACTAGACAGACCTGTGCCGGCAAAGTAATGTCTCTGCTTTTTAATGTGCTGTCTAGGTTGTCCATAGCTTTCCTTCCAAGGAGTAAGGGTCTTTTGATTTCATGGCTTCAATCACCATCTGCAGTGATTTGGAAGCCCCCCAAAAAACAGTCAGACACTGTTTCCACTGTTTCCCCATCTATTTGCCATGAAGTGATGGGACCAGATGCCATCATCTTTGTTTTCTGATTGTTGAGCTGTAAGCCAGCTTTTTTCACTCTTGCCTTTCACTTTCATCAAGAGGCTCTTTATTTCTTCACTTTGTGCCATAAGGATGGTGTCATCTGCATATCTGAGAGTGTGATGGTGAGATCTTGCCAAATTCTGCATCTTAACCTATGTACTTGAGATGTTAATTCAGATGTCAACTGTTCCTTAGTAAGGCAAAATCTAAGAGCAGTTCATGGACAGCATGCTGCCTCCCCAAACTGACAGCATTTCTAGGCAAGAAGAAAGGTACTCTCCTAATTACTGTCCTTTGACAAGGTCCACTCAATTTTCTTTTTTCCTCAGTCTTCTTAAATAGGCTGATATTGGCTCCATAGAGTATTGTGAGTGAAGAATGGTTGGGCAGATTCTTCAAGTATATGAAGTCTCAAGCGCAGCAGTCTGTTAGCATGTAGGTAGTTTATTGCTCTTCAGTGTTACCTTTCTTCATTTGCCATCCTTGAACAGTTGAAAGAGTCTAACTTATTATCCTCATATAATTGTACCTTATCACAGACATAACAAAGGCTATTTTAAGCATTAGATTATTTCATAAGCAGTATGAATTTGAGGCCTACTTTGGGAAAAGTATAGATCCAAAAGTATTCTATTACAAAAATAATTTCCTAATAAATGATTCCTGAGACTTTTCCTACAATCAATGACCGATTTTTGAGTGGTACTTCTCTACTTGATTCCATTCCATATGCCCAGGACAAGGTAGGACATGACCAACACTTTTATCTTATTTGCTTTTGTATTGCTATTTTGTGTTTAATAGCAATAGTGGCACATTAATTAAGCATTTGCTATGTCCCCAAGGCTCTGATAAATATTATAATCTACATCTCATTTAGTTTTCATGCTAATCCTAGATATTATTTTTTCATTATTTCCAGCTTTTTAAAGATACAACTGACACTGGACACTGTTTAAGATTAAAATCCATAGCATGATAATTTGATGTATATATATATTAAATCATATACGAATAATCATAAAATGGTTAGTTGACATCCATCACCTCACATAGATAACATTTTGATGTTGTTTTATTTTAAATTAACAACTCTATGAAAATTCTAAAATGATCTTTAGTAAAATAAATTAAGTAGAATAGATCACTTCCCTTATGACTTCCCTGGTGGCTCAGAGGTTAAAGCATCTGCCTGCAATGCAGGAGACCTGGGTTCGATCTCTGGGTCAGGAAGATCCCCTGGAGAAGGAAATGGCAATCCACTCCAGTATTCTTGCTTGGAAAATCCCATGGACAGAGCCTGGTAGGCTGCAGTTCATGGGGCCGCAAAGAGTCAGACATGACTGAATGACTTCATTCACTTCAGAACATTCACTCAGTGTAACAGTATTACACTGAGACTTCAGTTAAGAACAGCATATTTTAACATAACAGGCAAATTTCAAGAACACAATTCTATTGTTATGAATAATTGAATCATATTTACAAACCAGTTTTAAATTTGTAGGTATATATCCCTCATAATTAAAACTGGGAATGCTCATCCACTTATATACACACACACATGACATGACATAAAATGTCAACAAAAAATTTCTAAACACTTTATAGCAAATGTAGATAGAATCAGTAATCCTTTTCCGTGAAGTAAAAATGTTCTTGTCACAATCCCATTGTCTGTTCTTCAGTACCTAAGGCAGCATTGACTAATACATCTTGAGGTCAAAACAGTAGAATCGATGCCTTAGAGTTTAGAAATAGGGAAGGTGATAGGAAGGTAAGCACAATGAATAATTATATATCAGAATATGAATCGGTACTTGGAAATTCTGTCTTCCAGTTATTTTCCTGAAAACAAATCTAATTCTCAGCAAGGACTACTAATCGTAAAAAGACATAATCCATTTTTTTTTATTTTGTTTAAATGGTATTTCTCCGCAGGTGTTCAGCCACAAAAAGCTATGAACCTTTGGCTCCAATGTTGTGACAGTCTTCTTCAAGCTGTGCTTGCATGGATCAGGCTGCATCAGCCTCACATTAGGGAGCGTATCATTATGGTTTTATTCCCAATTGATGCAAAGTGGCCCTGTTGTAACAGGAAGCCTCACAAGGAGTTTACTGAGTAATTTTTTTTGCTTTCATGTTGTCACTCTGTGAATGTATCAGACAAATTCTTGTCTTTCTTATAGGTGAAGAGATGGGTAAAAGCTCACATTTCTGTGGTCCTTTAGGAAGATGTAAAATGTAAGGTAAATTCTCACAGTATGATTGACTTGGAAAAGTTATCTGCAAACCTGAATGGAGAAAACCTGATGAATGATTGTGAAATATGAAACGGTTCCTAGTTATCTGGCAGCCCTGGGCAACAAAATGTCTTTGCCCACATTTCTAACCACTATATTATACAACTGTTGACTACATGTCATTAGATGTGATTTTGAAGGCCAAAGGAGCAATATTTCATGGATCCAAAAATCAGAAGTGATTTAAAAGTCAACAACTCCCAACCTGAAAAAAATCTTGACCTCAGTTTCCAAATACAAGGAATACCTTTGACTTATCTCCAATGCATCCATATGACAGTTATTGATAATAATTGTTTTTTAATATTTGCAAAAATGTTCATGGTAGGTTATAAAAGTTTGTTGGTATTAGTGAGTTGGGAGAACTAGCATTTTTTCTATTAGAGACTGCTGAAAGAAAAATAAGATGCCAAAGAAAGCTTCTTTTAGAAATCCCAAGAGGGTAGCTACCAGAAGGACAAGGCTGATGTTTAGTTTCTCCTTTTGTGTGATCAAAGCATGAGCTAATTGGCCTGTAAGGACAAAATCTGATCCATTTTAGGACCCCCATAGAGCTGCCTTCTAGAGGAGGGAGAGCAGATTAAAGACAAACAGAGATCACTTGGGAATAGAGAGTGACTGTCGAAAGGAGCACTTTTACATTTCAAATGATAAAACACCTGACAATACAAACATACAGTTAGCCATGCTTTGAAGTAGAAATGTTAAAGCAAATAAAATTGAATTACAAAGAGTTATATAAAAAAAAAGTATGAAAGAATTTCATGAATAAAACTTTCAGGAATTAAGTGATTTAAACTAAAGTATGGAAAGGAAACAGGACAGAAAACTTTTTTTTTTTTTTGCGCTAATACTACCATTCATTTTCTGTGATGTTCTCTTAGGCTCCAGGAATTATTTTTGGTGTTAACCTGAGGGCAAGGTTTCAGCCTCTGAAAGTTCTTTTTTTCTTATGAAAACTAGGAAGGCTTAGGTTTATTTTAGTCTTCGATACATTTTTACAGCAAAAGATTTTGAAAACACTTCATCTGATCAAGTCTAGGGAACCCAATGCAAACTTTATCACCCACAATAGTTGGATGTAATTCAACCAGTTAATTTTATTAGAAATATTTCTTCTGTGCTAAAAAATGATTCTCTGTCCATCTTGATACACACACATGCATGCACCTCACTTTGTACTCACACAGTTTGGAGAACCTGGTTAAAGAGAGTGAAGAAAAGCTTTGCAGTAGAAAGAGGCTTGGATCTCTCCTGAGATTCACAGGACACCTTTATTCCTGCTTGAATTTCTGTCTTGGCCTCATTCACATGGGCATCTCCTCACCACACACATCCTAGTATCTTAAATTCCTTTCTCCTTTTTTTTTTTAAGCCTTGCTCATTGTCTCTGATTTCTGCTTCATTCAAAATTTAAACAGTTATCATAAAGATAGGAGATCTTGGGTATTAAGAACATGTAGGCTTCACAGTTATACACATATAGATTGAAATCCAAGACTAAAAAAACTGACCCATGATTATTAAATTATTTAGCTTCACAAATGATCAATTTTGTGTGCGTGTATATATATATTTGTTATTGCTGTTGTTTACTAAGTTGTATCTGACTCTTTTTTCAACTCCATCGACTGTAGCTTCCCTGGCGCCTCTGTCTATGGGATTTCCCAGGCAAGAATACTGAAGTGGATTGCCGTTTCTTCTCCAGGGGATCTTCTTGACCCAAGGATCAAATCCACATCGTCTGCATTACAGGCAGATTCTTTACCTCTGAGCATCAGGCAAGCTCATTTAATTATTTTGCATCACAAATTATCAACTTCATATATATATAATTATGTAAATATGAATCTGAATATATACTTGTATAAATACCTACTACTTAGGATTAAATGATTTAAAATAGCAATATATATTAAAGTCCTTGCATAGGATCTAAAATATAAGCAACTGTAAATAGTCACTGCTATTAACATATCTAGGTATCTCCCAACTCACTGACCTAATATTTTTCTCAACCCATTTGTAACTGCTCAATGGACACTAACTCAGACTGAACGCATCATTTCTTGAATTACCTTCAATTCCACATTTTTAGGCCTAACCCTTGAAAGCACTTTTTCCTCATTCTTTCATCCTTCATTCCTTCTTTTTAATCAGTAACCAAGTCACAGTGAATTTTCTGAAACAGTTCTCCACATGTCACAGAGTCTACTAAAAGTGCCTCCTACTTGAACTTCAGATTTTGGGAAATACTTTTAATCTTCAAAAGCACAGCTCAAAGAATATTACTACTTTGGCTGAAAAGTTTTGATGACCACAATATCTACTGATTTTGAAAAGAGTAGAATTTCTTCTATATATTTAAGGTATTCACAAAATCTTTCCTTAGACTTGAAATCTAAGCAGATAGAATCACTTCCTTACTTGTAAACATTTGTATAATCACCTCCGTTTGTTATCTGATTTATTTGTATTTCCAAATATTCGGTGAATCAAATTTTATTGTAAAAAGCTGAATTCTGAAGACTCCTGGATGCAAAAGTGATTTAGAATATCAACGTATCAATTTTTAAGTTTATTTTCTTATAGATCATTGTTTTAAGTCAAACAAATTAATTATCTTCCAAAACAATTATCTTAAAAGCTTCCCTAGGAAATTGCTATTAAAAAAAAAAAGCTTAACAATGTATTCACATATACAGCTAAAATTAATAGAATTCACTGACACATTCTTATACAAAAGAAAGAAGAACTGGAAAAGGATGGGAGAAAAAAACTAAATTCTGAAAACATATTTAAAGTACATCAAAATGTTAAGAAATAAAAACCCAAATTTGCTCAGTTTTAAGCAGCCTTTGGATGCAATGAGATCTGAATTGAAGTCATGAATAAGATTTTGCATCCTCATTTTCCTAAAATGAATGATACAAATCTGTGCCTTTCTCAAATATCTTGAGAGGCCTCAAGGGCTTTCTCATTTGTGTTTAACACAACAGTCCATTCCCACAGATTCTCTACTGCCATGGTTGGCATAGAAGTTTCAAGGTTTTATTACATTCCGAAGGCCCCTGATATCTCACCATACCAATATTACATGATACCATGATCTCCTGATCTCTGTCCTGCTTTGCCACTTAAATAGCTCTTCAACAAAAAGCATGCCAATGTTTTCTAGTGAATTTAAAGAGGGACTAAGCAGGGGTCACGATGCCTCATTTTCCAAAGCATCTCTCTTTCCTTCTGACATTCAGGTTACAGTATAATCTGCAAGTTTTCACATGCAAAACTTTATCCTAGAAGGTCTCCATTGTTATTGTTTAGATGCTAAATCATGTCCTACTCTTTGCAACCCCATGACCTGTAGCCCACCAGGCTCCTCTGTCCATGAGATTTCCCAGGCAAGAATACTGGAGTGGGTTGCCATTCCCTTCTCCAGGGGATCTTCCCGACCCAGGGATCAAACCTGTGTCTCCTGCATTGACAGGTGGATTCTTTACCTCTGAGCCACCAGGGAAAACCATCCTGCATGCAAATCAACCTGTGCATGTGAGTCACTCATTTATCAGACAAATATTGAAGTCTACTTTGTACTCAGCTGGGAAAATTCCTGCTACTGATGAAAGCATACAGCATTTTTATCACTTAAAGCTAAGAAAAATGGAAGAATTATGCTAGCAACATATCATTTATGTTGTTTTCATTGTGTTTCTTCTAGCGTAGTGAGCACCAATATAGATCATGTGGTATGTGAGAGTTTTATTGAATCGGTCTACCATACCACAAGCAGTGATTTGCAACCTTAGCTGAATTCCAGCTAGAATAAATCTGTAAGTTGGAATTCTGAACTAGAGAAGAGTTTCCAGTAATTGATTACAAATTATATTCATTCAGAAAGACTTATATATGTTTATCTGTGAGACATTTGGATACCATTCAATAAAATTTGAGTCTCAACTATGGCTATTTACAAGGCAAAAAACCTAATTACATGTTAAAGCTATGTAAATCAATTTTAATAAAATTTAATCATTCTGTACTGACATAAAGTTGGCATGGCAAACAACTATGTCAATACAAGAAATCATGACTTCAGTTTTCTCCCATAAACAGCAAGTATAGATTTTAGTTAATCTACCCATAACTTCTATTGAATGTGTCTCCAGTACAGACGTGTATATTGCTGGACAGATCTGAAAATATACAATCCAATGATAATAATATTGGAGAAAAAATTCTTTCTGAGTCTATTGTACTTTTACCTGTCTTGCCAGTGTGGAACCAACTGCCCTTTATTCTAGACTATATTTATGAGACTATATATAGACCAAACAGCCTTAGAATAGGGAGACAGTATTTCTCTTCAGTGCAAAGAAAGTGATTGTGTACTGTCTGCTTCCTTCCAAATCTAAGAGCAGGCATGCTTATATATATATATATATATATATATATATGCACATGTATGTATGTATGTATGAGACTCAATTACCCTAAGGGCACAGTTCTCCTGAAATGCCACTCACTGTGTATGTAATCATTCATTTGGGCCCATCTCTGTCACTCCAGTAGGACTTAGGTTCAAGGGAAATTGATGTATACATACACATTTTCATGATATTTACAGGGCTGTGAGTAACACAGTTCCTTGTCTCTGATCTAAGAGTCATATACATAACTTCTTCCAGGATTCATTAAAATATAACAGATTTACTTCATAGTTTGCAAGATGAGTAAGAATGTAAGAACCTTCTTAGTTCATGATGTTTGGGGAGATGGGACTGTGATGCTGACAGACACGGCCAGAAAAAAAACCTCATAGACTGCATAACAAGATTTGAGGGGAGCCCATGGGAATCAACAGAGAAAGCAATGGCACCCCACTCCAGTACTCTTGCCTGGAAAATCCCATGGACGGAGGAGCCTGGTGGGCTGCAGTCCATGGGGTTGCTAGGAGTCAGACACAACTGAGCAACTTCACTTTCACTTTTCACTTTCACGCATTGGAGAAGAAAATGGCAACCCACTCCAGTGTTCTTGCCTGGAGAATTCCAGGGATAGCAGAGCCTGGGGGGCTGCTGTCTATGGACTCGCACAGAGTCAGACATGACAAGCGACTTAGCAGCAGCAGCAGCATGGGGATCCATACTGGATGTGGAGATAATTAAACAAGAAGGCCATTAGACCATTATGGTTCTAAGGCCATGATGGTTTATCTAAGAAAGCAAAACCAAAGGCTTGTGAAGGCCTCAGGTTTACAAAATCAAAATACTAAGAACAACTTAGGCTTCCCCAGTGGCTCAGGGGGAAAGAATTTGCCTGCCAATACAGGAGACATGGGTTCAACCTGGGTTGGGAAGATCCCTTGCAGAATGAACTGGCAACTCACTCCAATATTCTTGCCTGGGAAATCTGATGTATAGAGGAGTTAGGTGGGCTACAGTCCATGGGGTCATGAGAGAGTCAGACATGACTTATCAATGAAAACAAAAAACAATGAAGAATTACTAATTACAAAGAGACAACTGGGCTTTAAACTATAGCCAATTAAATAATTTTCTTTCTTTGCTTCTGTACTTTATATAAGTCTTCTGCTGGTCTCTAGTGTCTACTGCTGCTGCTGCTGCTGCTAAGTCGCTTCAGTTGTGTCCGACTCTGTGCAACCCCATAGACGGCAGCCCACCAGGCTCCCCCGTCCCTGGGATTCTCCAGGCAAGAACACTAGAGTGGGTTGCTATTTCCTTCCCCAGTGCATGAAAGTGAAAAGTGAAAGTGAAGTCGCTCAATCGTGCCTGACTCTCCCTTTTTGTTGGGTCTGGCCAAGGAACTGAGTTCTAAAAAATAGAATACTAGGGAAAAGGATAGATAAGATCTGCAATCTTAAGATCTGGTAAATTTTGAAGGCATCAAAATTCAGCTGGTCTGATGCAAATAATCCAGTAAAGACTCCAAAGCACGTTGGAAGGAATCAGCACATTTTTTATAGAAAGAGACAGGTGGTCATCATCACAGGCTTTGCAAGACACACAAGGCCTCTAACACATATTATTTCTTTTTATTTTTCACAACCCTCTTGAAAAAGTGAAGAACAATCTTAGTTTTGGTGCTGTAACGAAAAACAAACAAACAAACAATCAAAAAACAAAGTGTGGGTGGTTTTGACCTGAGGTAGATGTCGAGAGATATAGGGGGAAGGAACCCACATCAGAGCAGGGAGCAGAGACCTTGAGTATTAGTATATGACATGAGCTGGTGATTCCTTGAGATTATGAAGTTATTGCTTTTTTTTCATAATAGTCCACCTAATACTGTTATGATAATATTTCTGACAAGTTAAATGTGATGATAAATGTCCTCACATCATGAATAATTTGTTTAATTGAAGGGGAACATAAATTAAATTTATACTAATTCTAACCTTTAGAAAACACAGCAATATCAGACAAAGAATAGGTAATGATCTTTAGGAAGACAGAAAGCACCTAAAAAACACAGCAGAACCCAGATAAATTGATTTTTTGCCTTTATTTTATTGACAGTCCTCAGATGGTAGATTTGCCCTCAAGTATTTTTTATCAAGCTATTTTTATGCTAATTACTTTTTAATAAATGTGATAGGATATATTAGCTCTGATGTCACTTCTTTAGTATTTAGAACGTGAGCAATGCATTTTTTAGAAATTTTTTAAAAATCCCATTTTGTTTGAAATGTTGACAACTTTTCTATCCATCTGCTAAAGGTAAGAATCACTTTCAATGAATGACTAACTGCCTGCCCTGCTAAACATTAAACCAATGTCCTTCCAAACGTGAATGCTATACAATATTTTCAAATCATAATATCCTTTGTGACCTAGGATGTGATTTCTTTAAAAGTTAAATGCTTATAAAATGTCAAGATACTCCATTAGCCCTAAATCACATGTACTGTAAAGCAGTATAAATCTATTCAGTACTTCAATACTTTAGACTTCACATTACATATATTTTTATACTCATATTATTCTGGTTAGAAATAAATCAGTTGGAGTGATAGGCTGACACTGAAGACAGGCTAAAATAGCATGCCCAAGACAAACAAGCTTTCTTGAATGTGGTCAAGGAGGTGAAATGTTTGAATATTGTTCTATCCTGCAAGGTTACGGTAACTTGGAAGATAAATGAAATTATCTTGACTGAAGGCTGAGAGAGAGCAAAAGGACAGCTTGCCAGCATGGATCTTCTCATTAGAATGATGTGCAATTGTTTTGAATTCAGCTTTGTATTTTTCGTCATGTCCATACTGTAACTAACAAAATTAACAGTTGGTATTATTATGCAATTACCTAGCTTTTAACTGCACAATTGCATTTCAATACACAACTTTAGTGTTTTTCTCTTCTTTTTTCTGTGCAATTGGTTGACTTCTGTTAGAATTTGCATCTAGTTGTTTATACAATAGTTTCAAGAAGAACTTTGGCAGTATTAAATAATCAATGATTATAATAAAGATTAGAGAGGGAAATGGCAACCCACTCCAGTGTTCTTGCCTGGAAAATCCCATGGACAGAAGAGCCTGGTGGGCTACAGTCCATGCAGTCACAAAGAATCGGACACAACTGAAGTGACGTAACACATAATAAAGATGGATAATATCTATATGCCAAATTTGGCCAATTTTTTTGGTAGGAAAGACATTTCTTGAAGAACCACACAAACATACATTAAATATGCACAGCATACATAAACATTACAATTTTTAATTTTCATGCATTAACAACCTTAGAGGCACGAACATGTATTAATAATATCATTGTGACTGTTAACAAATATATATACTCATAAAAGGAGATAATATGAGCCCAAATCAAGCTTCTTTTAAAGGTAGGATCACACATAGTATGTCTTACATATGTTTAGAGTTTAGGAGTGGATTAGAATTTTAGATAAAATAACAGTAAAAGACTGCAATTAGCAAGGCAAATAACCAATTATACGTAAGCTTTATTACTTATATATATAATTACTATATATTAAAAGAATGAAGAAATCAACACACAGAGGTTAAGTGTCTTCTCAAGTTCAGAGTTCATTGAAGAGAAGGATGAATTCCGATATAATCATTAAACTGACAATACCATCTCATGTGTTCAGAAAAGGTGACAATTCTGTGAACAGTATATGGCTTAAATATACTTTATTTCTAATATTTCATTAGTGCATGTATCATAAATTCTAAATGTGTTATGTGGGTAAAATGGAAACTTTTAGCAAACATTAAAACATATCATTTAAATCTAATTTATCATCCAAGTAGCTGCTTTGCAAAAGTAACTACAGTCTGAGTCATCTGTATTATGTTTGACTTTTATTAACAAATATGCTATTTGGAAATATAGTATTCAGGTTATAAGCATTCTAAAAAGCCCTGTTGGAATGTTGTGTTTAAATGAGCTGAAAGAATATTGATATTGTTATTGTTTAGTTGCTAAGTCTAGTCTGACTCTCTGAGATCCCATAGACGGTAACCTGCTAGGCTCCTCATCCATGGGATTTCCCAGGCAAGAACACTGGAGTGGGTTGCTATTTCCTCCTCCAGGGAATCTTCCCTACCCAGGGATCAAATCCACATGTCTTGTATATCCTGCATTGGCAGGCAGATTCTTTACCGCTGCTTTACCTGAGAGCCCAAATGTGGGCATTACACGAAAAAGAAACTAAAGGTAAGAACTTGAAGATAAGTTGAACCTCCAAACTGTATATTGCAGAGACTTGGAAAGCAGTGCAGGAGATGATGTCTGCTAAGTTGATAGTCATATGTCAGTAGGGAAAAGACATGAATTTACACTCTACTTCATTGACTGGGTGGAATGAAGTTTAAAAAAGGGCTGAGGAGTGATCTCATTTACATGTGCTTAAGGCCTCCAAATGGCCACAAATAGCTCTTAAACTTCCTTCTTTCTTTGTCTTATCTTCTTCCTGAAGTAACATGGAACAAATGGAAACCATTATGATAGTGTGGGGAGGAAAATGCAGGTAACATATAGTCACAGAACTGCATGTTCATCTTTTGCTGATATTAAAGTACTGCTTCTAGTTCTGCTGAGATGTTAAATAAGTCAAAAAATAAATCTCCTGTGGCTAAGTTATCTCTCAAATCCTATTATTAAATTATTTTGAACTTTGTATATTTTAACAGCACTTTGTAAATAATGACAACAGACTAATATTGGGGTGAATTTATCAAACTAAATCTCAAATTATTTCTCTATATATACTTAACTGAAAATTGAATTCAAACTATTTGAAATAGCATTGTTTCTTACGAAATAAGGTATGGATTTTGCTCTTCACCTCCACCTTTCACATTCTTTATTACTAGTTCTCTTACTTAGTTTTTCTCTTTTTCTGATTCCACTTTCTTCCTCTGCATAGTAACCATTATGGTCATGACTTAATATATATACAGTGGGTCACAAGTTTTTTCCTATTGCAAAGGAAATTTCACAATACAGATAGTGTGATGCCCAAGAATCCATAACAAGTAAGAGAAAAGAAAATATTTGTTTTGTTATCAAAGGTAGATTTCCTCTAAGCAAAAGAAAGATGAACTTAAGGTTGTATATTGTCACTCTGCTTATTTAACTTATATGCAGAGTACATCATGTGAAATCTGGACTGGATGAGGCACAAACTGAAATCAATATTCCTGGGAGAAGTATCAATAACCTCAGATACACAGATGATACCATCCTTACGGCAGAAAGCAAAGAACTTTATGATGAATGTGAAAAAAAAACAAAACTGGCTTAAAACTCAACATGCAAAAAATGAAGGTCATGGCATCCAGTTCCATCAATTCATGATAAATAGATAGGGAAACAGTGGGAACAGTGACAGACTTTATTTTGGGGGGTTCCAAAATCACCACAGATGTTGACTACAGCCATGAAATTAAGAGACACTTGATCCTTGGAGGAAAAGTTATGACCAACCAAGACAGCATATTAAAAAGCAGAGACATTACTTTGCCAACAAAGGTCTGTCTAGTCAAGGCTATGGTTTTTCCAGTGGTCATGTATGGATGTGAGAGTTGGACTCTAAAGAAAGCTGAGAGCCAAAGAATTGATGGTTTTGAACTGTGGTGTTGGAGAAGACTCTTGAGAGTCCCTTGGACTGCAAGGCAATCCAACCAGTCCATCCTAAAGGAAATCAGTCCTGGATATTCATTCGAAGAACTGATCCTGAAGCTGAAACTCCAGTGCTTTGGCCACCTGATGTGAAGAACTGACTCATTTGAAAAGACCCTGATGCTGGGAAAGATTGAAGGCAGGAAGAGAAGGGGATGACAGAGTATGAAATGGTTGGATGGCATTACCGACTCAATGGACTTGAGCTTGAGCAAGCTCCAGGAGTTGGTGATGGATAGGGAGGCCTGGTATGCTGCAGTACCTGGGGTCACAAAGAGTTGGACAGGATTGAGCCACTGAAGTGAACTGTACTGTAAAAATCCATGCTTCAGGATTCAGTGAACTTATGGAGAGCATTTTCTGCCTCCTGCTGGTTGTGGAAGCAATGTCCCTGCAAAAAGTTGTCAAGATGCTTGAAGAAGTATTTCTTGGTTAGTGAGAGGTCAGTTGAATATGATGGATGTGGCAAAACTTTGTATCTAAATTCTTTCAATTTTGAAGCATCAGTTGTGTGACATGCAGTTGGGTGTTGTCATGGAGAAGAATTGGGCCCATTCTGTTGGCCAATGCCTTGTGCAGTCATTGTAGCTTTTGGTGCATCTCATCAATTTGCTGAGCATACCTCTCAAATGTAAGGTTTCACTGGGATTCAGAAAGCTGTAGCGGATCAGATGGGCAGTGTTGAGACCTGACAGAAGCCATGACAAGCTTCAAGGACTAAAGCAGCCAGAGCTACAGTCACAGAAAAAGCTGGTCACTGCCCAGAAGGAGCTGAGATCATCATCTCCCCGACCTTGAGACTCAGCCAGTCAGCATACTCCCCATAGCCTGGTTAGAGCTAGCCCAGATAACACGAAATGTCCCTTAAGCGAGCCCGCATGCACAAAATTTAGCCAATTAATAGGTACCAAGAACCCCTTGCAACCAATCTGCCCTTGCCAACTCCCTGTCTTTGTTCTGTCTATAAATACTGCTGTAATTCAGGGCTTGGGGCCCTCTTGCCTTACTCCACTGTGTTGGATGTGGCAGAGTGCCCTACCTAAAGTTAGCAATAAATAAACTCCCTTCTTGCCTTTGCATTGCCGTGGTGAACTTGTTCTCTCAGTCTATTCGGAGACTTGGACTCGGAGCATAACAGGCAGCAGGCCACCAAACTGACCTTGACCTTTCTTGGTGCAAGATTGGCTTTGGGAACTGCTTTGGAGTGTCTTTGTGGTCCAGCCACTGAGCTGCTCATCACCATTTGCAGTGACGTGGATAGACTTGGAGGACAGTATGTTAAGTGCAATGAGTCAGACAGAGAAAATACAACATAATAATACATAATCAAAATACGACAAACTAGTGAATATTAAAAAAAAAAGCAGAGTCACAGATATGCAGAAGACACAAGTATTTGGTTACTGTCAGGGGCATTATAGGGGTGGGAGAGTGGGAGGTACAGGGAAGTATTAGGATTAAGATAGGGTACAGGGATTTATTGTACAACATGGGGAATAGTCAATATTTTGTTATAACTGTACTGCTGCTATATCACTTCAGTTGTGTCCGACTCTGTGCGAGCCCATAGACGGCAGCCCATCAGAGTCCCCCGTCCCTGGGATTCTCCGGGCAAGAACACTGGAGTGGGCTGCCACTTCCTTCTCCAATGCAGGAAAGTGAAAAGTGAAAGTGAAAGTAGACTGTAACTTTAAAAACTGTATTAAAAAAAAAAGATACGCCACCATTGTCATACACACAGAAACATAGCATGCTCCCAGCACGGTTATGCTTAGAGAAACATTGGCAGAAAAGATGGCAAATGCAGAAGTGTGTGGCCTAGCACAATAGGAATACGAGTGATTACATGTGTACGCACTGTCTCATTTATCCTTTGTCTTTTTGAATTTTGTAAAAAGTTTTCCAAGTCTCTGTTCAAGCAGAGGTCTGTGCTCCACAGCTCTGCTCTGGAGGAAGGGAAAGACTGCTCATTGCCCTGTGGTGCAGGTCCTTCAGCTGCGCTGATGAGTGCAAGAGCTTCCGCCCGACCGCTCTGGTGCCCTCACAGGCGGGGAGAGCTCTTCTCTCTCAACATAAATTGGTGGCTCTGTCTACTTCTCACCTCGTACTCCTGTCCTTCTACTGGGGCTTTTCTATCATTAGCATCAACTTGTTACTTTAAGATTTGTAATCATTTATGCCTCTTGTGAATAAACCTGGTAGATTTAGAAATAATAAAATGTTTATTTTAAAATAAGTGTTTGTTTAAAAATCTATTATATTTACTCATAAGATCCTTTTTTGAATCAGCCATCTTTAATAGGCTGATTCAAAGTAATAATAGGCTAGAAATTAGGCTAACAACTGGTAAATGAAAAGTATGTGTGAGTGGTTCTGTTCTCCTTGATTAAAATTTATCAGAATGAATTTTATTTCATGGAACTGACTTTTATATCTTTTGTCAATGAGTCAAGTTACATGAGCTGGAGTGGAAACTCATAGGCTTCCTGTGCCACCCACGTGGGGAGCTGTGAGTAGTGAGCCATGGGCATAGACTGTGAACGTGAAAGCCTTAGTCACTCAGTCCTGTCTCACTCTTTGCAATTCCATGGACTGTCGCCCACTAGGCTCCTCTCTCCATGAATTCTCCAGGCAAGAATACTGGGGTGGGTTGCCATTTCCTTCTCCAGGGGATCTTCCCCACCCAGGGATCGAACCCAGGTCTCCTGTATCTCCTGTATTCCCGGCAGATTCTTTCCCACTGAGCCACTGGGGAAGCAAGACTATCTTCAGAGGGGAGCAGTATAGTTCCATTGGGGTCACTTCATATTCTGCAGTTCACCCTATATTTCTTAAATTCTTTGCTTCTGAGTCTGCTGTTCTCTATATCTTACAATCTTCACCTCACCTACCCCCCTCAACCCCAAGCATATCCTCTTCTTAATTCAGTTTATTTCACACCTCAATTTCTCCTGGGTTTCCTTAAGGATCTCCACTTCACATGGCAAACTTTGCATTTATTTATTTTTTTTCATCAGGCTTTAGTCAACTTCAGGGGAAAATTTCATTCGCTAAATTGTCTGCTCTTTGGTTCCTGCCTACCAGACTGCTCATCATTCAGTCAAGGCTGTCAGCAGCCTCTACCTTCAGCTCTTGTTACTGGAGTGTTTCTCTGTGAGGCTCTCATCCTTTCCAGTCTCCTCACTCCAGTGGTCTGCTAGCTGACTGTTTATTTCATCTCCACCCATTTCCTTTCTTATCAGAATTATTCTGGAATTCAGAATTAGGATCAAGCTTCATCACCAGGAAAGCACAGTTATTCAGACTAATTTCACTCATTTTGTGAGCTAGAAATTGCATGTCTGGTTTAATATGGTATGTGGGTCATTTCAGCTGTCTGCTTCCAGCTGTGTGCTTTTCTTAAGCCCAGAATACTCTTCTCAAACACAAGGAACTGGTACTTGAATTTTTTCTCATTAAGTTTGGTTTTATGAGGGGAAACTTTGAAAATTTTATTGACTTCTTTTAAAAAGTAAATCAGCCAAAATAATAATAAATGCAATATAACATAATACTGATGCTATTATTTCCTAGTTAAGAGTACATTTAAGAGATTTAAAAAAACATTCTAGCCTCATGAAAACTTTGTGATATCAGTAATAAATAGTTCACTTTTCAACTCCCATCTACAGGTGATATCAAACGTATCAGTACCATGTGATCGTATGAGGTTTTACATCTTTTACTTTAAATTTCCTGCTGTTGCTGCTAAGTCACTTCAGTCGTGTCCAACTCTGTGCAACCCCATAGATGGCAGCCCACCAGGCTCCCCCGTCCCTGGGATTCTCCAGGCAAGATTACTGGAGTGGGGTGCCATTGCCTTCTCCAACTTTAAATTTCCAACATTTACTTATAACATAAACTGTGAATGAGAGTCTTTCAAAGATGCCTGAGAGGTTAATCTATTTCTTTATAGCTTGGAGGTTAATCTATTTCTTTATAGTCTATGCCGGTGGTTGTCAAATGTCAGTACTTGTAAGAATCACCTGGAGGGCTCCTGACACCTCAAATTACTGTCCTCCCCCACCCGCCCAGAGTTTCTGATCCAATAGGTCAGTGGTGGAGGAGAAGAATTAGCATTTCTAACAAGTTCCCAGGTGATACTAATGTTGCCTGGTGTGGGGATCACATCAATTGTGCTAACGTGAAAGGTTAGTAATGCCTACCTTTGTATTTATCTTCTGTTGGCTTCTCTGTTTCTATAGTGGGAAACTATTCTCAGCTTCCCTAGACTACTGGTTTGGTTTCCTGATAGCCTTCGGGTTTGTCTTGTAGTCTTAAGTGGGTCTTACACAGCATTCTTCTGCAGACTCAGCTGTAGACAACGAGATAACTCCTTCTATAATGGAACCAATCTCGGTCCACTTGCCCATTCACAGTAAAGCCAATCTGCTGAGACATGGTTGTGGTGGTGTAAAATGAAGTAAGGTGAAGCATTTATTGCAGGCAGCAAGCAAGGTAAACAAGGAGTGTGTGGTCCTCTGATGCTCAGAAGATCCCATTCTCCAATGGCTTTCAGAGAAAGGTTCTTAAAGACAGGGTGAGGGAGAGGGTAGGAGGGTGCGTGCATCATCAGCTTGTGCCACATTCTCTGCTTGGTGTTAGTAACCAGGAGTCAGCCATCTCAGTCTCCTGGCTCCAATCATCCCGGGGTCCAAGTGCTGGTGATCAGCATGCAGTTAACTTCTTCCACCTGGTGGCCGTTTCAGTGTCTGCAAAGGAGCTCAGAATATATAGCTCAGAGATTATCCAGAGCTCTTGAGGAGGCTTCCCAGGTGGCGCTAGTGGTAATGAATTTCACTGCCAGTGCAGGAGACACAAGAGGCATGGGTCAGGAAGATTCCCTGGAGCAGGGAATGGCACCCCACTCCAGTATTTTTGCCTAGAAAATTCCATGGGCAGAGGAGCATGGTGGGCTAGAGTCCACGGGGCCACAAAGAGTCGGACACAGTTAAGCAACTAAGCATACACACAGGATAGCCCTTGAGGAGGACTAAAGGTCCTTGACTTTGTTTCACGGCTAAACTATAACTTTCTCTCTTGCTTGACTGTTTTCTTTTGTTTCTCACTTCTCTGATTAAATTTTTTCTCTTTGAACTCATGGAGTTTAAAGTTTTTCTAAAAACAGGACACAAGGGACATGGTAGGGTTCTTCCTCCACTGAAGGATTATGATAATTGACAAAACAGGTCAGGGTTGGATCAGCACTTGAAGAGAAACCTCTTTAGCTGACTGATGGATGAGCTCCTGAATTCTCAGGTTTAGTCACCCAGTCACTCTATCATCTAGTTTTTTCTCTATGAAATCCACAATATGTGGTTTGAAAGAGAAGAGGATCTTGTCTGGGCCCACCTCCCAAGTCAGTGTTAAGTCTGAGTCTAGGGTGCTCAGATGTCTCCATCTGGAGAACACGTGGATGCCAGTGGTTCTCTCTGTGCTGCTCTGCAAGCCTAGTTCACCCAACATGCCTGAAGGCAGTGGGCTGGCTGCACCGTTCATTCTGGAGTAATTTAATGTAATTTAATGTCCTTAGAATCTGTTGATTCTTTATATCCATGAATTCCTCCAGGTTCTCAGGGTCCTCCTTGGGAGAGGTTTCCTATCTCAGTTTTTTCTAAAAGAGAAAGCTCTTTAATGTGTTAATTCTCACATTATTATGACTTCTTTTGCTTGAGTATTAAGCAAATACTTAAGAATTCAGTTCAATTCAGTCCTCAGTCATGTCCGACTCTTTGCGACCCCATGAATCGCAGCACGCCAGGCCTCCCTGTCCATCACCAACTCCCAGAGTTCACTCAAACTCATGTCCATCAAGTCGGTGATGCCATCCAGCCATCTCATCCTCGGTCGTCCCCTTCTCCTCCTGCCCCCAATCCCTCCCAGCATCAGAGTCTTTTCCAATGAGTCAACTCTTTGCATGAGGTGGCCAAAGTACTGGAGTTTCAGCTTTAGCATCAGTTCTTCCAATGAACACCCAGGGCTGATCTCCTTCAGAATGGACTGATTGGATCTCCTGCAGTCCAAGGGACTCTCAAGAGTCTTCTCCAACACCACAGTTCAAAACCATCAATTCTTCGGCACTCAGTACGAATGTTTTTAAAAATTACTTTTAATTACATTTATATAATTATTTTACATGTTAAACTTTCAAAACCAACCAACCAACCAGCTCTGAGTCTTCTTATTTTGCTATTACAGTCTTTCCCCCCTAGCTCTAAGGGAACTGGTTCCAGGACATCCTGGAATAGTAAAATCTTCACATACTCTATTACTTATATAATACGGTGTGATATTTGCATATGACCTATGTATGCCCTCCATATACTCTAAATCAGCTCTAGATTTCTCATCATACCTAATACAGTGTATCCCACATCTCCCACAGCATTGGAGGCTGATTCTTTACTGTCTGAGCCACCAGGGAAGCTCTGAACTGCTACATCAGTGGCAGACACAATGTAAATGTTATATAAACAGTTGTCTGCACAGAAAATTTCAAGTTTTGCTTCTTGAAACTTTCTGATATCTTAAAAAAATTTTTTTTGTTTGGATCCACAGTTGGTTGAATCTGCAGATACAGAAAGTGTGGTTGCAGAGGGCCAACTGTGTATGTGGACTGGTTCTGATGCAAAAGAGCCAAGTCATTGGGAAAGACCCTGATGCTGGGAAAAATTGAGGGCAAGAGGAGAAGGGGGTGGTAAAAGGTGAGATGGTTGGATGGATGGCATCACTGACTTTGTGGACATAAGTTTGAGGAAACTCAGGGAAACAGCGATGACAGAGAAGCCTGGTGTGCTGCAGTTCATGGGATCACAGAGTCGGATACAACTTAGCAACTGAACAACAAAAACAGCAACAACAATAATCAGTTCAGTTCAGTTCAGTCACTCAGTCGGGTCTGACTGACTCTTTGTGACCCCATGAATCACAGCCTGCCAGGCCTCCCTGTCCATTGCCAACTCCCGAGTTCACTCAGACTCATGTCCATTGAGTCCATGATGCCATCCAGCCATCTCATCCTCTGTTGTTCCCTCCTCCTCCTGCCCCCAATTCCTCCCAGCATCAGAGTCTTTTCCAGTGAGTCAGCACTTCGCATCATGTGGCCAGAGTATTGGAGTTTCAGCTTCAGCATGAGTCCTTCTAATGAACACCCAGAATTGACTTCCTTTAGGATGGACTGGTTGGATCTCCTTGCAGTCCAAGGGACTCTCAAGAGTCTTCTTCAACACCATAGTTCAAAAGCATCAATTCTTCAGAGCTCAGCTTTCTTCATAGTCCAACTCTCACATCCATACATGACCATTGGAAAAACCATAGCCTTGACTAGATGGACCTTTGTTGGCAAAGTAATATTTCTGCTTTTCAATATACTCTCTAGAATGGTCAAAACTTTCCTTCCAAGGAGTAAGCATCTTTTAATTTCATGGCTGCAATCACCATCTGCAGTGATTTTGGAGCCCCAAAAATAAAGTCTGACACTGTTTCCACTGTTTCCCCATCTATTTCCCATGAAGTGATGGGACTAGATGCCATGATCTTAGTTTTCTAACCATTCAATATCATGGTAATCCAAGCCTATGCCCAACAACAATATTACTTAAGATAAATAGTACTTACTTTTCTCCTTCTGTAGCTTCCATACCACTAAACAGATGGTAATAATGCTCTGTGAAACACACAAATACAAATGATACCTTACAAATACAAAGGTTTGATTTTTAAAAGCAGAGGTGTTAATATGAAAAGAAAAATGAAAACAGCTGCCCAAAGAAATACAAGTTTGTAATAACACTTACAAAAAGCTCCAAAAATAGATTAGGCCTTTATCTAACTCCTTGGAATTAGCTTGGCTAGAGCAAAATTACTGGAGAAGGCAATGGCACCCCACTCAGTACTCTTGCCTGGAAAATCCATGGACGGAGGGGCCTGGTGGGCTGCAGTCCATGGGGTCGCTAAGAGTCACACATGACTGAGCGACTTCACTTTCCCTTTTCACTTTTATGCTTTGGAGAAGGAAGTGACAACCCACTCCAGTGTTTTTGCTTGGAGAATCCCAGGGACGGGGGAGCCTGGTGGGCTGCCGGTCTATGGGGTCTCACAGAGTCAGACACGACTGAAGCGACTTAGCAGCAGCAGCAGCAGAGTAAAATTACAGGTTGGGCATGTAGATTGATTTAGAGATCCAATTTACAACCAGTTTGCTGTTGCTGTTCAGTCACTGAGTTGTGTCTGACTCCGCAACCCTATGGACTGCAGCAAACCAGGCTCCTCTGTCCTCCACTATCTCCAAAATCTGCTCAAATTCATGTCCATTGAGTTGGTGGTGCTATCTAGCCATCTTATCCTCTTATGCCCCCTTCCCATCCTCTGATGCCCCCTTCTCCTCTTGCCCTCAGTCTTTCCTAGCATCAGGGTCTTCTCCAGTGAGCAGGCTCTTTTCATCAAGTGGCCAAAGTATTGGAGCTTCAGCATCAGTCCTTCTAATGAATATTCAGGGTTGATTTCCTTTGGGATTGACTAGTTTGATCTCCTTGAAGTCCAAGGGAATCTCGAGAGTCTTCTCCAACACCACACTTCAAAAGCATCAATTCTCAGTGCTCAGCCTTCTTTATGATCCAACTCTCACACCTGTATGTGACTACTGGAAAAACAATAGCTTTGATTATATGGATCTTTGTCTGCAAATTGACGTCTCTGCTCTTTAGGTTTGTGATAGCTTTCTTTCCAAAAAGCAAGCATCTTTTAATTTCATGGCTGTAGTCACCATCTGCAGTGAATTTGGAGGCTAAGAAGATAAAATCTGTCACTGTTTCCATTTTCCCCCCTTTTATTTGCCATGAAGTGATGGGACAAGATGCTATGATCTTAGTTTTTGAATGTTGAGTTTTAAGCCAGATTTTTCATTCTCCTCTTTCACCCTCCTCAAGAGGCTTTTTAGTTCCTCTTCACTTTCTGCCATTAGGTATCATCTCCATATCTGAGATTGTTGATATTTCTCCCAATAATCTTGATTCCAGCTTATGATTCATCCAGCCTGGCATTTCAGATTATATACTCTGCGTATAAGTTAAGCAGTCAATATATAGCCTTGTCATAGTCCTTTCCCAATTTTGAATCAGCCAGTTTTTCCATGTCCAGTTCTAACCATTGCTTGACCTGCATACAGGTTTCACAGGAGGCAGGTAAGGTGGTCTGGTATTCCCATCTCTTTAAGAATTTTCCACAGTTTGTTGTGATCCACACAGTCAAAGGCTTTAGCATAATTAATGAAACAGAAATAGATGTTTTTTTGGAATTCCCTTACTGTCTGTATGACCCAGCGAATGTTGGCAATTTGATCTCTGGTTCCTCTGCCTTTTCTAAATGCAGCTTATATATCTGGAAGTTCTCAGTTCACATAGTGCTGAAGCCTAGCTTGAAGGATTTTGTGTATAACCTTAACAGCATGTGAAATGAACACAATCATTTAAACATTCTTTGGCATTGCCCTTCTTTGGAATTGGAATAAAAACTGTCCTTTTCCAGTTCAGTGGCCACTGTTGAGTTTTCCAAGTTTGCTGACATACTGAGTGCAGCACTTTAACAGCATCATCTTTTAGGACTTTAAATAGTTCAACTGAAATTCAGTCACCTCCTCTAGCTTTGTTTTATTAATGCTTCCTATTGCCCACTTGATTTCACACTCCAGGATTTCTGGCTTTAGGTGAGTGACCATACCATTGTGGTTATCTGGGTCATTAAGATCTTTTTTGTATAGTTTCTGTGTATTCTTGCCACCTGTTCTTAATTTCTTTGCTTCTGTTAGGTCCTCACTGTTTCTGTTCTTTATTGTGCCCATCCTTGCATAAAATGTTTCCTTGATTTTGCAAATTTTCTTGGTGAGATGTCTAGTCTTTTCCATTCTATTGTTTTCCTCTATTTCTTTGCACTGTTCATTTAAGGCCTTCTTATCTCTCCTTGCAATTTTCTGTTTTGCAACCAATGCACATTACTAATACCAAATTCTTAGTATAAGTTTCATAATCTTGAGGTTTCATCCATAGTTATCCATAAGACAATGAAACACTCTCTTGGGAACAATTTTAGCTGACAATCTGAAATAGCTCAAGTGCATACACTCTGCTGGTATATAATCATGCAGAAATAAAGACATGCTCACTTTTTGAGCATTTCAGCATCCAAATTCAACAGATGGACCAAGAGAGTGCTGCCAAAGGAAATAAGTTGACAAGCCTGGGAGTGTTGCCATGACTGATGAGGACACGTTTCAAAGGAGGACTTTTGTCTACTTCCCTCCATTCTGTCTAATGACTGTACATCTCTATTTTCATGGCCTTGTGGGCACTCAGATGATACGTCCAGTCTGTGTTTTCTAGGGTTCATGAAGGATGCTGAGTACAGTGATTGATTTTTATAAATCACATATCAATATAATTTGAGTTAAAATGAATGACACTTCAGACATTCTCTATTTATTCTTTCAATCAATTCAAATCACTCATTTATTAGCATTTACTGAAAACCAAGAGATACTAAACACATCATAATAGAAAGCTATATGACATTGTCTGCTTAGTCAATAAATTTGTAGATCTTTTGGAGAGATAGGTTTGCAAAAAAACCCAATTAAAATATGTGTATATATAAAGTTTAATATGTAATATGTATTTTTTGGAAGGAATGATGCTAAAGCTGAAACTCCAGTACTTTTGTCACCTGTGAAGAGTTGACTCTTTGGAAAATACTCTGATGCTGGGAAGGATAGGGGGCAGGAGGAGAAGGAACTACAGAGGATGAGATGGCTTTATGGCATCACGAACTCGATGGACGTGAGTGAGTGAACTCCCAGAGATGATGATGGACAGGGAGGCCTGGCATGCTGCGATTCATGGGGTTGCAGAGAGTAGACACGACTGAGCGACTGAAATGAACTGAACTTGCATGAAATATTCTCTTGGTGTCTCTCATTTTCTCGAAGAGATCTTTAGTCTTTCCTGTTCTATTGTTTTCCTCTATTCGTTTGCATTGTTCTCTGAGGAAGATTTTCTTATCTCTCCTTAAAAGTGTGAAAAACCACTAGACCATTTAGGTATGACTTAAATCTAATCCCTTATGATTATACAGTGGAAGTGACACATAGATTTAAGGGACTAGATATGATAGACAAAGTGCCTGATGAACTATGGATGGAGTTTCATGAGATTGTACAGGAGACAGGGATCAAGACCATTCCCAAGAAAAAGAAATGCAAACAAAACAAGTAAAACAAAATGGGAACCACTAGAAGTAAGCATTTCCCCTCACAAGTATGGAATCTGGTTTCACAAGTGCTAGAAATGGTAGTATGATAACCTTTGTATCAACCTTGAACTTATTATTTTAAATAACATTAAATATAAGACATTAGAGTATAAATATTATAACATTAAAGCTCATCTCCAAAAGAACAAAAAGAAAAAAAGATAAAAAAAAATAAAGCTCATCTCCATGATTATTGGATAAGATTAAAGGACTGTGAGGTCAAATCACTTAGGTTTGCATCCCAACTGTATGATTTATGTACTAGGTATTTTATAATGGAGACCTTACTTAACATCTCAGTTTTTTCATATGTAAACTGGGGATAGTAATAACACCTATTACACAAAGTTATTGTAAGAATTAAGATTAATGTGTGAAAATTCCTTTAATTACTATATTTTGGCCAATGCTATCTTATAATAAAAAAGAAATGAAGTCGCTCAGTCGTGTTTGACTCTTTGTGACCTCGTGGACTGTAGCCCTCCAGGCTCCTCTGTCCATGGGATTGTCCAGGCAAGAATACTGGAGTGGGTTGCCATTTCCTTCTCCAGGGGATCTTTCCAACCCAGGGATTGAACCCAGGTCTCCCACATTCAGGCAGACGCTTTAACCTCTGAGCCACCAGGGAAGCCCGATTGTATAATAAGCACTGTGTTATTTGATATTATTATTGTTTTTAATATCATTATTTTTCTTCTCCTGCGTGAGTAGATAATTTTTGGATTGATACGTTTCCTGCTTCTATAGTCTAGTTTTGGCTCCTGATTGATAATGTGCAAAAGTCTAAACATAAATTCATATGCATATCCCAGAAACAAATAATGAGTTTCAGGCATAAGAAAACAAGTCCACATTCTGAAAAATAAAAAAACAAGTATTTTCCTAGCTATGCTGAAGTATTATCTTGATAATATACCTAAGTTACTTTATCAAAGTGTATATTTACCCATGAGCACAAATATTCGAGGGGCTTCCCTGGTGTCTCAGTCAGTACAGATTTCACCTGCAATGCAGGAGACTCAGATTTAATCCCTGGGTTGGGAAGATTCCCTGAAGAAGAAAATGGCAACCTACTCCAGTATTCTTGCCTGGGAGATCCCATGGACAGAGGAGCCTTGTGGGCTACAGTTCATGGGGTCACAAGAGTTGGACATGATTTAGCAACTAAACACTATCACCAATATTGTACGGCTCTACAAGTTCACACATTTTTTTTTGCCGACTGTAAGAAAGTATTCATCTCATATCTTCATGAATAAGGAAGCCCGACAATTCAATACTTCTAAGAACCAAGAGAACTCTATCCCAAGTAAAGACCATTTTTCCCTCTAAAAGGCACATGTTGCTTTGCAAACATCCACTTGAATAGAATTATTCTCATCTCAAAGCTTTAGTTATCTCTCCACCTTTGAGATAACACCTGATACAGTTATACAATTTCCTGATCCCTTTGACATCTATATATTTTCTATCCTTGCAATGAAAAAGACCTTTATAGTTTTAACACCTGTGTTTGCACATAAGGAAACTCAAGCACAGAGTGGTTAAAATGAGTTACTTAAGGTCCCATAACTGGTATGTTATGGCATCATTATTTGATGTCTTCTTATTCTAAATTCAGTGATTAACTGGCTCTCCAAAGAAGACTTGGAATCTTACTTAAATTATAACCTACCTTTTTCTTATCTCAGTTCTACATATGAGAAAACGGAGACACACTGAGGTAAAGTAATTTGGCCCAATTTACATGGCTGGTAAGTCTTCTGATAAAATGTTTGTACTCACAAATATGGGGGTTTCCTGATGGCTTAAATGGTAAAGAATTGGCCTACAATGCAAGAGAGGAGGATTCAATCCCTGGGTCAGGAAGATTCCCTGGAGAAGGAAATGACAACCCACTACCATACTCTTGCCTGGGAAATCCCATGAACAGAGGGGCCTGGTGGGCTACAGTCCATGGAGTCATGAAGAGTCAGACATGACTTAGCAACTAAACAGCTGCAACAATATGCACAAACATATATTCTCTTTCAACATCCCTAAATGTATTTGAAAGTTAGCCTACGGGGAGGGAAGAAGAAAGGGGTTTCAGGATGGGGAACATGTGTATACCTGTGGCAGATTCATGTTGATGTATGGCAAAACCAATACAATATTGTAAAGTAAGTAGCCTCCAATTAAAATAAATAAATTTATATTTAAAAAAAAGAAAATTATTTGATCTTGGAATAGATTTACTTTTCCCTGCTTTTAAATGGCTAAGGTGTATGATTTTGACCTCATGAGTTTAGCCTTCTAATCAAATGACATGATCAATGAAATTCTTCACTAATCATTACTAGTGTGAAGCTGATATCAATTTATATTGAGCTCAAATCAGTCACAGAAACTTCTTATTAGTTGAATGACCATATATTAATTTTTTTGAAGGTAAAACTAGTGCTGTTAATAAAGATGTCGGGGCAGCAGAATTAACTGGGACTGTCCTGAGCCAACAAAAGTGCTTGGTTAGCTTTCAAATATCCTAAGAACATGACCATTGGCTTTCATGAATGATCTTGCTCCCTGTAAGAAAAACAGGTGGTCATTCCAGGGCAAATTAATGATAAACATCTTACACTTATGGAAGCAAGACACTCCCTGGTAAGTTTCATCATACCAACTTTGTTTACAAAGGGAGCAGTCTTCATGCTTTAATCGCAAGTGCTTCCATTCATCATTAATCCCTTGAAGAACAGAAGGCTCCTGAAATGTGTTTTAATAATAAATATTTCATGTAGCTTCAATCTCCTCACTGCCCTATTTATCTGGTCAGTGAGATCATGATGTTTCCCTTGCTAAGACTTTGAATAGATTCTTCTAGCCACCAGCTATGTGCTTGCTAATTTCCCCTTGCTAGATGGCCTGCAGAGTGGAGCCCTGATTTCAAACACTAGCTCCAAACAGAATGGCAGTGGGCAGCCAAAGGAATCTACCAAGGAAAGCATATCTGAAGGATGTTTTAAAAAATTATAATGGCTTGTCTTTATTTTGATGCTAATCTCATATTAAACCCTACAGCGTTCTTAAAAATAATGGTATGAAAATGACTTCAAGGAATTTTACTCTCCCCAGGACCTTCTCTTCCTTGTTAATGTATTTACTAATGCTGCATGTTTAGGATTTATTAAACTGTTTTAAAATATTAAACTGAAAAGATTGGTCTGTCAATTAACAGAATGCTAGAACAGCAGGCAACTTTTATTCTAATGTTTATATCATTGTTTCTTTTGTTCAAGTTTAGCCTTAGACAAAGTAATAGATTTAGCTGGACTTTTCTTTCATACACATGTGACCTTTTCCAGTTCCTGCTCCAATTTTGTATCTTCTAGGTCACTTTATTTTTACCTGTTAGTCCTAGGTCACAGTCTCTCTGCACTGTCTGGAGGTACTTTCCTTAGTTCTAATTACTGTAAGTCTAAGGGACTCTTCCCAAGATTTCACAGTTTTATCCTAGGCTCTTAAAGTGTTCCCTCTTCTATCAGTGAAATTAATCTGTGATAGTGTAGCTTTAGGTGATACAGTGGCCAATAATCTCAGGAAAGCTCCTGGAAACTATCATATCATACTATCCATAGAAGTGATAATTGCTCCTTTAACAGATTTATGTAGTTTGAGAGAACTGATGATTTGCAGATCAGAGGAGAAATTGTAGAGGAAACTGAGATAGCTTTCCACTTAGGGACACATATGTACCACTTTTCTCCAAAACATTTATTAAAAGCACATCAACAGACACAAATCAGAGATAAGCCCATATACTATGAGACATTGATAGGCAGAGGTAACATTTTATATTCATTTTCTGTTTGCCTTTGCAAGTGGCCCAATGGCAAGCATATCTAATGTACTCAGGCTTGTTTACTCATTTGTGTGTGTATGTGCATGCACACGTCCAAAGAAGAAAGAAAGGAAGAAAAATGGAAGTGCTTGGATTTGAACCAAAATCTAAGAATCTGCCTGCCAATGCAGGAGTTGCAGGAAGCGTGGGTTCGATCCTTGGGTAAGAAAGATCCCCTGGAGGAGGAAATGGCAACTCACTCTAGTGTTCTTGCCTGGACAAACCCATGAACAGAGGAGCCTGGTGGGCTACAGTCCATGAAGTCACGAAGAGTTGGACATGACTGAGCCACTGGGCACACATGCACACACTATGCTTTTTATCTTGAAATTTCCTTGAAAATTGAATCTTGTGGGCTGATTGCCACTGCAATTTCCCTCTTCTTTCCCACTTTCTTTTATACTTATGAAAGAAGATAGAATGAAACCTGGTTACTGAAAGAAGATGATGTATTAATAAAAAACAGTGTGTTCTTTTTACCCAGAACTATTCTGGTAGGAAACCTAAAGATTAGAAAATCTGAAAAGTCTCTGTGTTGAGTATAAGCTTGAATCATGAAAATTTGGGTTTTGAGTATCACTTGTTCAGTGAGAGAAGTCTAAAACTTATAAAGACCTGAGAGAATGAATTTCTGATATACAAACATCCATTTCATTAAGACTAAGTGTAGTTGATTCTTTATTATTGGCTGATGAGAGGATGAATAAATAATCTGATGGATTTTTATCAAAGAATATCATAGTCTTTCTTTCTGTTAACTGATATTTATGACTTTACTCCTTACAGTTCTGTGTTAGGATGTCTTTTTTCCACCTCCTTGAAGATATGGTCAGATGGTTTACTTTGGCCAATGAAATGGAGCTGAACTAATGCATCACCATGACATATGCACTTTGAGATTCATTATGCTGTTTCCTATTATCACTGTCAGTGCAGTTCAGCTCAGTCACTCAGTCATGTCCGACTCTTTGCAACCTCATGAATTGCAGCACGCCAGGCCTCCTTGTCCATCACCAATTCCCGGAATTTACCCAAACTCACATCCATCGAGTCAGTGATGCCATCCAGCCATCTCATCCTCTGTAGACCCCTTTCTCCTCCTGCCCCCAATCGCTCCCAGCATCAGTCTTTTCCAATGAGTCAAATCTTTGCATGAGGTGGCCAAAGTACTGGAGTTTCAGCTTTAGCATTAGTCCTTCCAAAACACTCAGGATTGATCTCCTTTAGAATAGACTGGTTGGATCTCCTTGCACTCCAAGGGAATCTCAATAGTCTTCTCCAACACCACAGTTCAAAAGCATCAATTCTTCAGCGATCAGCTTTCATCACAGTCCAGTTCTCACATCCATACATGACCACTGGAAAAACCATAGCCTTTGTTGCCAAAAGTAATATCTCTGCTTTTGAATATGCTATCTAGGTTGGTCATAACTTTCCTTCCAAGGAGTAAGCATCTTTTAATTTCATGGTTGCAATCACCATATGCAGTGATTTTGGAGCCCCTCAAAATAAAGTCTGACACTGTTTCCACTGTTTCCCCATCTATTTTTCATGAAGTGATGGGACCAGATGCCATGGTCTTAGTTTTCTGAATGTTGAGCTTTAAGCCAACTTTTTCACTCTCCTCTTTCACTTTCATCAAGAGATTCTTTAGTTCCTCTTCACTTTCTGCCATAAGGATGGTGTCATCTGCATATCTGAGGTGATTGATATCTTTCCCGGGATTTTTGATTCCAGCTTGTGCTTTTTCCAGCCTAGCATTTCTCACGATGTACTCTGTGTATAAGTTAAATAAGCAGGGTGACAATATACAGCCTTGACATACTCCTTTTCCTATTTGGAACCAGTCTGTTGTTCCATGTCCAGTTCTAACTGTTGCTTCATTATCACTGCTAGATTATAAAAATGGTGAGATGGCAGTTGGTGGAGAATCTATCAGCTCATATTTCTGAATAAGGATGATGTGGAATAAACTAATGAAAATGAGTGCTATTTCCAACTGAAAGAAAGGAGCTATTACCAACTGAAGTCTCTGAGATTTTAAAAACATTTGTTATTGTAACATATATGAGTCTATTCCAAGCGAAGTATAGATTAAACAGAATCAGGAGTTGACACTACCTGTAATGTGACCACCAAGTATCTTTGTATGAGTCTAAGAGGGAGAGAAGTTACTGATATAGTGGGATTTAGCAGTTTAATTCTAATTTTTCTTAAAGTATCTCTTACACTATCTACCTGTATGGCAATTAAAAAATAATGCCAATTTGTGTTTAACCTTATATATTTACCATATTGACCTTATTTGAATTTATAAGAAACATGACAATTTTATTTGGTATTTCTTAAATAAACATTTTATTTGAGAAGAGTTTTAGATTTACAGAAAACCTGCAGAATCACTTTATATTAGTATTAATTTGTTATTATGATGAAACATTATTGATACATTATTCTTTTTTATTTAGATTTCCTTAGTTTTTACTTAATGTCAGTTTTCTTCTCTAGGTTTACATTCAGGATATCCTATTACATTTAGCTGCTATATCTCCTTGTGTGCTTTAGTCACTCAGTCATGTCTAACTCTGTGATCTTCTGGACTGTAATCCTGCAGGCTCCTCTGTCCGTGGAATTTTTCAGGCAAGAATACTGGAGTGGGTTGCCGTTTCCTCCTCCAGGGAATCTTCCCAACTCAGGCACTAAACTTGTATCTCCTGCACTGCAGGTAGATTCTTTACCCACTAACCCATGGGGAAAGCCTGTGATTATCTCCTTAGACTCTTCTTAAAATCAGTTTTTCAGACTTATTTAAATGATCTTGACAGCGTTGGGCTTCCCTGGTGGCTCAGAGGTTAAAGCTTCTGCCTCCAATGCAGGAGACCCGGGTTCAATCCCTGAGTCGGGAGGATCCCCTGGAGAAGGAAACGGCAGCCCACTCTAGTATTCTTGCCTGGAGAATCCCATGGACAGAGAAGCCTAGTAGGTTACAGTCCACGGGGTCACAAAGAGTCGGACACGCCTGAGCAACTTCACTTCAATACTAGACAGCTTTGGGGAGTACTGGTTATATATTTCACAGAAAGCTTCTCAACTGGAATTTTCTTGATGGCTGGAATTTTTTTTTTTTCCTCTCATGACTAGACTGGAGTTGTAAAGTTTGGAGTGAAAGATCACAAATGTAAAGTGATATTTTTATCATATCATATCAAACTACATTCTACAGCATGACAGCATTACTGATGTTGCCTTTGGTCACCCCGATTTTTGCCAGGTTCCTCCACTATTGTTACTTTTTTTCTTCCCTTTTCACATTGTACTTTCAGGAAGAATGTCATTATGCACAGTTCCCAGTTAATACTTCACTGCTTAATGGTAGAGTATCTACATAAATTATTTGTGATTTTTCACATGGGAAATTGGTTTATTCTCTTTAAATTATTTGTTTATCAAATATTTTATTTATAACAGTTAAATACATGAGGGTAATATTAGAATAATAATTCAATATTACTATGTTTTATTGTGAAATCATCCCAGCTTTGTCCATTGGAAACTCTTTCAATTCGCTCCTATATCCTGTTAACATTTATTCATCACTGGGTTTTTTTTTTTTAGTACTTTCTGGCAACTACAAGATTATCTAGGCTCATATTATACATTTCTTGCCCTAGTCCTGTGATTGGTTATTTCTCCAAGGAGCTCTGGTTCCTTTTATTGGAAAATAGTATTAGAAATTAAGATCTGAGTGGTAGATGTGCTTATTCCTACTGGATGTCATTGATTCTTCATCATCTCAGTGGGAAGAGCAAAGAATTTATGTTTGCATAGGAACTTCTGTAAACCCATCTGTCTATAAATATAACCAGTTTTATCTTTATTAAGCTAACATAAATTTGTACTGATTTCTCCAACTCTAATATATTACAAATGCATCAATCTAGACATTTTTACTTTCTTTAATCTGTAATATCTCAATCCAATAGCGAGAATGATTCCCAACCTAATAAGAATTTCTTTGTGTGTTGTGTGTCATAGTATAGATATGAATATTGAATATTAGAGGGATGTTCTGAATTACTGAAGATCTATAACTAATAGGTACCAACACCCAACCCCAAATGCAGTCAAAGTTTTGAGTTTAAATTCAGTGCTCTGAAACTCCTCACCCTATATAATGTTTTATAGGATTTGTGAATATCTGTGGATAATATTTGTGGATATTATGCGTGGCTTGGGAGGTGTCTTGTTATCACCTCTGAATATTTAAAGTGAAAATCTAAAACAATTTTAAGGATTTATAGAAGATAATTTAAATATATATAATGAGAATATTTGGTAACACAAAAAGCATGCATTGTGAGCTATTATATTCTAGTCACCATTTTAAACACTTGGGGTGCACTTGAACAAAGCAGAAAAAAAATGCCCTCATTTTCAGTACACAGTATTTTCTTTTTTAAAAAATATGAATTTATTTATTTTACTTGGAAGTTAATTACTTTACAATATTTTATTTGTTTTGCCATACATCAAAATGAATCTGCCACAGGTATACACATGTTCCCCATCCTGAATCCCCCTACCTCCTCCCTCGCCATACCATCCCTCTACACAGTATTTTCTAAGTTGGAATGTGCTAAAGAGCAAAGAGCCAGGATGGATTTAATATGAATTATATTAAACTGTTTTATCTTTATAATTTTTGAGTTAACTTAAAAAATGCTACTTGGTTAGTACTACTTTTTTATGTTTTAGTTGCCAGTTTTCTAATAATATTCATGAAACCAGGCCCTTGGTTAGCTTTTTACGCATTGGGATTTTTTTTTTTTTTTGATACCTCACCTTTAAAGGCTGACATATGCTATTTATACATATCCATAAGAGAAACAGACATTTCAGTTTTATTTTCCCTAGAAGACTGTCAAAGGTCTTTGTTTCAGTGTCTATGGGGTATAGTTAAGTTTTCCTGTGATTATAGTCTCCATTTCATTCTAGTGGCATCCTATATAAATTTCAGGTTATCTTTAAATTGTCATGTACACAGCTGTCTCATGGCTTGAAAGCAATTCTGGCAAGAAGCAGGGAGACTAACCTTTGGACAGCTCTTCAAGCTCTGGGTTAATATTCAGAAAGAATGTTTTTCTAATAGAATGCTTTTAAGAGGTAGTAAATCTCCTTTCAAAGTTTAGCAGGACCAACGGAGGGATTTAAGCCTAAGCTTTGATTGAATGATACAGGAAGATGAAGGGACTATTCTATTAACTTCTACTTGTTTCTTTTCAGTTAGTCTGTGAGCAGGCTCCAGTGCAAATAGATTTGCCCTGATTTGCTCTCGCATTCCCATACTTAGGTTATTCCAGTCTTTCTGCCAGTCTCCTGGCATCTCATCACTCCATCAGATTGCATCCACATATCAGGTTAGTCTTCCTAAAATGTGACCTTCATCATATCAACATTTCCATTTTGAAATCTCCTGTATCTCTTCATTTCCAAAATCTTGATCTCACTTCACTTCACAGTAGGATTTTTGCTTCTTTTCCCTAACTTTTCATCAGATTCTTTGAAGCCATTTAAATGATCTCTTCACTCTCCCCCAATTTTCCATGTAGGAATCTTTCTATGCTCTTCCCAAAATGTGTACATTTTTTTTAGCCCTATGCCTTCTGATTCTTGATATTGTCTTGTGAAGTGTTGACAGCATAACAAATATTCAACACAGATGGTTCCCAATTAAAAAGCACTTGATGTACAAGTGATCTGTACATATTAGCAAGTGTTATTCATTTAACCTTCACTTTCAATAAACTGTTGAATTGCTTCTGTGGCTGAGAAAGTTACTGTGGAAAAACCAATTTAGAGTTTTAGGAATATATGAATCAGAAATTTAGGGTAGAGATAAGTGATTTCAAGTTATGACATAATATCATAAGGGATCCCTACGCTGGACTACCTGTATGGTACTCTCACACTTTCTTTTTTTTTTTCATTTTACTTAGTAAAAATGTATGAATTATATTGCTTTTTGTGATATTGACCTTGACTTCAATGTTGTTTCAGAGTAGTTTCTGTTATCGAAACCAGGAGTTTCATTTAAATAATAGAATATATATTGGACTGCATTTAGAGAACAAGATACAAGCATTTGAGCAAATAAAGAGGTTATTGATACAACTGTCTTGAAGAAACTTCACCTTACAGGTGATTTTAAGAATAAATCTCATAGCTGAAAGGAGTTAGTTCCATATTTTTGTTTTCTTTAATTGACAATATCTGGGATACTAAATTGTGCTTGGCATGAACGGAAGGTATGAAGTCTTTTGTCAAACAGCTATCTTTTCTGCAAAAGTATTTAGAGAGGGTTTTCCTAACAGTTTCTTCATAGAAAGGAAAGCCATTACAAAGGAGCAGCAGAGTTATAAACTAAATCACAGAGATGCAAATTGATTTCTAAAAAAGGAGCTCATCTGGGATTAATGTGATGGAAACCATAGATGCCATATACACTGGGGCCAGGACTGCTGTGAAATCTGTTTCTTAGATTTTATGTAGAGGTACCTCTAGTGATGGTGAAAGTGGAGCTCAAGCATTGGGGTTTTAATGTTCTGGTTAGTGTCTCCTTATTTCCTGGAACACCTGATTGTCTTCTTAATTGATCAGTAGAGAATATTTATATCTGAATACAATCTTTCATAGGCTATGTTGCCAATAACTATTCCATTCTGTGCCTTGAACTTTTACTAAGTAAATGATGTATTTTAATAGAAAAAAGTCTTAATTATAATGTCCAATTTATTAATTTAGTACTTTCAGAGTTAATGCTTTTTGTGTCTTGTTTAATAAATCATGTTTCATTCCAAAAGTATGGAACTTTATTCCTCTACTATCTTCTAAAATAGTCATTGTTTTCTTTGCACATTTAAGGCTATTGTCTATCTGCCTTTTATTTTTATATGTTTATCCATTCGGCTCCAGTAGTCCTAGTTTCTTCTATTAAAAATGCTACAATTTTCTACCACTCTGTAGTGCCAGTTTGGCCATAAATTAAATGTTCATAAATGTTTATTTCGTTTTCAGGCTTGTTATTCAGCTTCTTTGGTATATTTTCTATCCTTTCCCCAGTGCAGGTTTCACTGCAGCTTTTTTTCTGTTAACAGAGAAAGTGCTCTCACTTTGCTTTTTGTTGAGTCTTTACTGTTTTTGTTCCTTTCACTTTTATATGATGACAGAGGATGAGATGGTTGGATGGCATCACCGACTCAATGGACATCGGTTTGGGTAGACTCTGGCAGTTGGTGGTGGACAGGGAGGCCTGGTGTGTTCCACTACATGGGATCTCAAAGAGTCAGACATAACTGAGTGACTGAACTGAACTGAATTTACTGATGGTCCTTTAACTTTATATATGCATTTAAAAATACTTATTAATTTTGACTGTAAGATACCTGGTGGGATTTTCATTGAGATCATATTGAATCTATAGGTCAATTTAGAGACAACTGACATTATATAATATTGAGTCTTCCTATTCATAAGCATGCATATCTTTTAATTTTTTATAGATTACTCCAGTGATGATCTTATAGTGCTTAGAATATCATTAATGATATTGTAAATAACAACTACCCAAAATTGCAATTTACCTTTTTTCTTTTGTATGAAAATAAGCTAATTTTTGTATATTCAGGGTAGCAAAATAATAAGCTCTAATTTAGTTGATGTTAGTATTTTAAATACACAATCATATCATCTGTGAATATTGACTGCTTTGTTTCCCATTCTCAACTTAAATTTTTCTTACTGAATGTACTGGCCAGGATTGTGACAATGTGGAAGAGCTGTGATGACAGCAAGAAACCTTGCTTTGCTCCTCCTCTCAAAGGGAAAGCTTTCAATATTTCAACATTAAGCATGATACTTCTGTATATGCATATTATTTGTACAGTGAATCTTTATTGTTTGCATTTCCTGTATTTCTAATTTGCCCTATCACCATGACTTATTTGTAACCCCAAGTCAGTGGCAGTCACTACTTTTGTGATCACTGAAGACACATGCAGAGCTATGAAAAACTTGAGTCACTGAACATGCGTGTTCTCAGCTGAGACTAAAAGGGGTGATTCTCTGCTTCTCTTAGATCTCACATTATAAGTAATGTCCCTTTTGCACTCATTTTTGTGTCAAGCTTTTCTCATTTTTGTGTTTTAGTTGTAATTTCACAAGCATAGTGCTGAAGTGGATATGGAAGTGAACTTGGGCAAACTCCAGGAGACGGTGAGGGACGGGATGGCCTGGTGTACTGTGGTCCATGGGCTCGCAAAGACTTGGACACAACTGGGTGACTGAACAACAGCACTGAAGTGCCATTTAGTGTTCCTAAGCACGTCTTATGGAGAAAATGCTTGTATTAGATAACTTCATTCATGCATAAGTTAAAGTGCTGTTGTTTGTAACTTTAGGGTTAATGATTCAACAATATATATTTGTAAAGTTGTCTTTAAAAAGAAACACAGAAAATATCAGTGCACTGATGAAAATGTGAACACAGGATTGTAGGAACCAAACCAGGTAATTCTTCTAGGAGTAGAGATATAGCATTTGCTCACTCAGTGTGTTCATAGTGACTTTCTAGAACATAATTAATGAGAATTAACTGCATAAATTTTGGGGGGCTCCAAAATCACTGCAGATGGTGATTGCAGCCATGAAATTAAAACATGCTTACCCCTTGGAAGGAAAGTTATGACCAACCTAGATAGCATGTTGAAAAACAGAGACATTACTTTTCCAACAAAGGTCCGTCTAGTCAAGTCTTGGTTTTTCCAGTAGACATGTATGGATGTGAGAGTTGGACTGTGAAGAAAGCTGAGCACTGAAGAATTGATGTTTTTGAACTGTGGTGTTGGAGAAGACTCTTGAGAGTCATTTGGACTGCAAGGAGATCCAACCAGTCCATTTAAAGATCAGTCCTGGGTTTTCATTGGAAGGACTGATGCTAAAGCTGAAACTCCAGTACTTTGGCCACCTCATGCGAAGAGTTGACTCATTGGAAAAGACTTTCATGCTGGGAGGGATTGAGGGCAGAAGGAGAAGGGGACCAACAGAGGATGAAATGGCTGGATGGCATCACCGACTTGATGGACGTGAGTTTGAGTGAACTCTGAGAATTGGTGATGGACAGGGAGGCCTGGAGTGCTGCGATTCATGGGGTCGCAAAGAGTTGGACACAACTGAGTGACTGAACTGAATTGAACTGAACTGCATAAATGTGTGTTTATACCTATATATGTGTGTTATCTATACCTCTATACTTGTGTTGTGTATTCAGTAAATACCATTAAACAGAGTTAAAAGGTTCTTGTCTATTTCTGGTTGGTTAAGAGATATTTTGTCTTTGTTTGTTTTTAATAATGAATGGTTGTTGATTTTGTCAAAACTTCTGCATATATTGAGATAATAATTTAATTTCTCCCTTTGCTGTTAATGTGTGAAAGTACTCTATCTTATTTTCTAATGCTAGGCCAATTTGGTTTTCTTGATATAGACTCAGTATGGGTGTGATAATATAATCTATTTACATTGTGCTAGCACTGAGTGCAGATTATATACATATATGTATGCATGTGTATATACATATATATGTATGAATATATATAGATAGATACATATATATTTATCTATATATAAAAAGAAAAGCCAGACAAATTGTAGGGTTTCATATGTTTTTATTAGTTACTTCCTTTTATCTC
>SJYC01061947.1:0-41128 GCA_006408675.1 Madoqua kirkii
AATCCTCAAACTCTGAATCTGATGCTAATCCTCTACAAGATCTTAGCTACAAAGAGATGAGAGATTTACTTTGTTAGTCATAAAAAACTGACCATTCCCTGATGTGAACCATGAGGTCTCATGGCATTTGTAGCTGGTCTGCCTACACTGAAAAACTTAAGGATGACCTCAAGAAGCTACCTGTGCAAGGAGCTATCAGTTGTCAGAAGCCTCAGTCATAGAATCCCTTATTGCCTCTAGATCCATAAATGGAGTTAGATTTCATCAGACTTCAGGGAAGGCAGATTAAAACTCAAAATAAGGTGGGTGTGTTTTTTATTTTGTGAAGAAGATACATTAATTATATTGCGGATGCATGCTGCTGTGCTATAACATCATGTTAATTATAATAAGAGGAAACATGCTGTTAATTATGAGTAAGCACATTGTTCTCTCTCCTGATTTTTATTCCCAGAAGTATACAGGAATACAATTATTTCTCTCATCTCTATATTCCACTCCTCCCCACTTCATTTTTTCTACTACCGTTTATTGAAAAATCTTGAAAAGAATTGTGCATACTCAGTCCCTAATTCTTCTCTTCTCAAAACTCTGTTGTTCTTAACAGAAGTATAGTTGATTGACAATGTTGTATTAGTCTCAGGTAAACAGGAAAATGATCCAAATATATATGTATATGTATATACACATATACATATATATTCTTTTTAAAGATCCTTTCCCATTACATCTTACTATAAGATATTGAATATAGTTCCCTGTACTATATAGTAGGTCCTGTTTATCTATTTTATATATGGCAGTGTGTCTCTTTTAATCTCAAACTCTTTATTTATCCCTCCCCTTCCTTTGCTCTTTGGTAACCAACCATAAGTTTGTTTTCAGTGTCTGTGAGTCAATTTCTATTTTGTATCATTTGTATCATTGTTTAGGTTCCACATATAAACATTTCCTATGATATTTATCTTTCTTTGTCAGACTTACTTCACTTATTATTATAATCTCTATATCCATCTATGTTGCTACAAGTGGCCTTATTGCACTTTTTTATGGCTGAGTAGTATTCCAGTGTATGTATATACACATACATATATATATATATATACATTTATCATATTTTCTTAAGTTATTCATCCGTTGATGGGGATTTAGGTTGCTTTCATGTCCTGACTATTGTAAATGGTGCTGCAGTGAACATTGAGGTGTATGTATATTTTTGAAGTATGATTTTCTCTGGATATATGTCCAGGAGTGGGATTGCTAGATCATTTGGTAACTATTTTAAAATACATGTAGCTAAACTTACACCAAGTTCCTACCCACTGCTTGAAATTACCCTCACTTAGGAGTCCCATGATTTCTATGTGGTTATTAAATAAACATCTCAGTCTTCACCAGTCTTGAACTTTCAGCATTATTGGGAAAAATTTGTCACTCCCACCTCCTTAAACACTTTTAACTTCAGTATCAGTTCAGTCACTCTGTTGTGTCTGACTCTTTTCAAATCCATGGACTGCAGCACACTGGGCAGCCCTGTCTATCACCAATTCCTGGAGCTCGCTCAAACTCACATCCATCAAGTTGGTGATGCCATCCAACCATCTCATCTTCTGTTGTCCCCTTCTCCTGCCTTCATTAATCTTTTCTAGCATCAGAGTCTTTTCCAGTGAGTCAGTGGTTTGCATTAGGTTGCCAAAGAGTTGGAGCTTCAGCTTCAGACCTTCCAATGAATATTCAGGACTGATTTCTTTTAGGATTGACTGGTTTGATCTCCTTGCAGTCCAAGGGACTTTCAAGAGTCTTCTCCAATACCGTAGTTCAAAATCATCAATTCTTTGGCATTCAGCTTTCTTTATGGTCTAACACTCACAACTATAAATGACTGCTGGAAAAACCCTAGCTTTGACTAGATAGACTTTTGTTAGCAAAGTAATGTCTCTGCTTTTCAATATGTTGTTTAGATTGGTCATAGATTTTCTTCCAAGGAGCAAGCATCTTTTAATTTACTGGCTGCAGATTTTAAAGCTCAAGAAAATAAAGTCTGTCACTGTTTCTCTTGTTTCCCCATTCATTTACCATGAACTGATGGGACTAAATACCATGATCTTATTTTTCTGAATGTTGAGTTTTAAGCCAATTTTTTCATTCTCTACTTTCACTTTTATCAAGAGCTTCTTTAGTTTTTTGCTTTCTGCCGTGAGGATGGTGTTATCTGCATATCTGAGGTTATTTGTATTTCTCTAGGCAATCTTAATTCCAGTTTGTGCTTCATCCAGCTTGGGATTTCACATGATGTACTCTGCATATAATTTAAATAAGCAAGGTGACAATATAAACCCTTGACATACTCCTTTCCCAATTTGAAAACAGTTCGTTGTCCCATGTCTGGTTCCTCTGCCGTTTCTAAAACCAGCTTGAACACCCTGAAGTTCACGGTTCACTTATGTTGAAGCCTAGCTTGGAGAATTTTGAGCATTACTTTACTAGCATGTGAGATGAGTGTATTTGTGCAGTAGTTTGAACATTCTTTGACATTACCTTTCTTTGGGATTGGAATGAAAATGGAACTTTTCCAGTCCTGTGGCCACTGCTGAGTTTTCCAAGTTTGCTGGCATATTGAGTGAAGCACTTTCACAGCATCATCTTTCAGGATTTGAAATAGCTCAACTGGAATTCCATCACCTCCACTAGTTTTGTTCATAGTGATGCTTCCTGAGGTCCATTTGACTTCACATTCCAGTATGTCTGGCTCTAGGAGAGTGATCACACCATCGTTGTTTTCTGGGTCATTAATGTATTTTTTTATATAGTTCTGTGTATTCTTGCCACCTCTTCTTAACATCTTCTGCTTCTGTTAAGTTCATACCATTCTGTCATTTATTGTGCCCATCTCTGCATGAAATATTCCCTTGGTAACTCTAATTTTCTTGAAGAGATCTCTAGTCTTTCCCATTCTGTTGTTTTCCTGTATTTCTTTGCATTGGCCACTGAAGAAGGCTTTCTTATCTCCTTGCTATTCTTTTTAACTCTTCATTCAGATCGGTATATATTTCCTTTTCTTCTTTGCCTTTCATTTCTCTTCTTTTTTAAGCTATTTGTAAGGACTCCTCAGTCAACCATTTTGCCTTTTTGAATTTTTTTCCTTGGGAATGGTCTTGATCACTACCTCCTGTACAATGTCATGACCCTCCATCCATAGTTCTTCAGGCACTCTGTCTATCGGATCTAATCTCTTGAATCTTTTTGTCGCTTCTACTGTATAATCATAGGGATTTGATTTATATCATACCTGAATGGTCTAGTGGTTTTCCCTACTTCTTTCAATTTAAGTCTGAATTTTACAATAAGGTCTCCTTATTTTTACTTGGTGTCCTCCAAACATTCATGTCCACCTTCAACCTCAAAGGTGTGACCTTGTTTGGAAACTGGATCTTGGCGGATGGAATTAGTTATAAAGAGGTCATGACAGATTAGAGTGGGGCTTGATATAATAACTGTTGACCTTATAGCAAGAGGAGACAGACACAGAGACACACAGAGAAGATGGCCATGTTAATATGTAAACAGAAGGCAGAAGCTGGAGTAATGCAAACTAAGGAAGCAAGGGATTGCTGGCAACCACCAGAGGATGAAATAAACATGCTAGGATTCTCCCCAGAGCCTCCAGAGCAGGCATGATCCTGCTAACACTTGATTTCATGCTTCTGATCTTCAGAACTATGAGAGAATCAGCTTTTGTTGGTTTAAGTCAACTGGTTTCTGATACTTTAATAGGGAAGCCTCAGGAAATGATACATTTGACTTTTAGAGCCTCATGCATCCCTGGGTGTGTCAGTATCCCACTGGCCTTTTCTTTGTCTCCTTGGCTTGTCCTCCCTCTTAACACTGTTGTGTTCCAGGCCTGCTTCACTACCCCTTATTTTAACCTAATTAGTGATTTTCCCCAGCCCATGATTGACTTAGAAAACCCTGTATTCACTGAAAACTCTCAAATGTGCATTTCCAGCTTGGATTCCCCTCTGACCTCAAGTCTTCTAAGTGACCAGTTGCCTTTTGACTTCTCCACTTGTATTTACAGATAAGGAAATATATTCTAGCTAATTTTGCTTCAGTTACAAATCAAACACTTCCACAAGTGTATCTGATTGATACAATTTAACTTTATTGAATCAGTTATTCATTAACTTGTCTATCAAATATTATGGGCCAGTCATATTTTAGGTGTTTCATTTCTAGCAACTTCTAGGGCTCACTTTCTGGTATTCCTATCCACTGATTATATATATATATATTTATATCCTCTTACCAAGTTATTACTTTCATTATTAGGTTAAATTAGCCACGTGCATGCTCAATTGCTCAATCGTGGCTGATTTTTGGACTCATAGACTGTAGACCTCCAGACTCCTCTGTCCATGTAATTTTCCCAACAAGAATATAGGAGTGGGTTGCCATTTCCTCCTCCAGGGAATCTTCTTGACCAGGAAATGAACTCAAGTCTCTTGAGTCTCCTGCATTGGCAGGCAGATTCTGTACCACTGAGCCACCTGGGAGTCCCTTAAAGAAGGCATACCCCTTGCACTTTTGTTAATGGGAATTCAGATACAAAATCCCTTGAAACATATTCAAATCTTACATAAATTTCTTCCAAATGGCCTTTCAGCAGCAATAATTAAGACAGAACCAAGTTTTATCCATAAATATGTTAGAAAGGTAATTTTTCTAAAACTGCTATGAACAGGAATGATTTTGTTTCCATAAGCCACCACTAAGAATAAAAAATAATTTTATTTAAGTAACAGTGGACAATGATTTAAGTTTCAGGGCATAAAATATTAATAGCTCACAAATTTATTCTACTTCTGAGCAAGCATCTTTATTGATCATAAGCATTACAATAAGAGTTAGGGTATAAAAAATGCATGTAGTCAGAGAAATGGTGTGTTTAGGGACACTTAAATTATTGTAGCCTTTTCAGCAGTCATGTGGCTTTGTATTAAATGAGAATGCAATGATAAAATGCTGTGATAAAGAATTTAACCTGGCAATGTTATATGAACTGTACACAAATAATGAAAAAAATTGGTTGCAAAATATTTTAAGAATAAATGTATAGATTAGAAATAGCTATTTAAGTAGAGAATCCTTACCATATTTTTTTAAAGAACATAGGGTGCATTAAAAAGGGTTTTAACTATTTATACAGACTGAAAGAAATTTTGCTGCTCTTATTCTCTTATCTATATTTTGAGGCCATAGTTTCTTTGTATATTTTCTGAAATGTATAAACACCGTTGAATTTGTGGCTGGTATGCTGACTCAGCTCTAGTTTTGTAGCAAGATCAGGCAATTTTGGCATTTGCAGAAAAGTGGTTAAAGATTATTTTTTATGATTTACATAAGGCTGAACAGTCTCATTTTACTGACTAGTCATAATCAGCTCTAATTTCTTTCTACCAGTAAAAATCTTGTGTTTATTGTTTGGCTGTAATGTTACCAACCTAAAGAGAAAATGCAATAACTAATGGTTGTGTGCACATATATGGGGCATCCCAGATGGCTCAGTGGTAAGGAATTCATCTGCCAATACAGGAGATGCAGGAGACACAGGTTTGATCCCTGGGTCAGAAGGAAATGGCAACTTACCCCAGTATTCTTGCCTGGAAAATCTCATGGACAGAGAAGCCTGACACACTGTAGTCCATGGGGTTGCAAAAGAGTCAGTCACAACTTAGCTGCTAAACAACAACAACATACACATATACATCGGTTATTGGATGGCGTGTGCACAATGGAGTAAAATCAGAAAGCAGCCTATTTCCTTTTTCAGTCCGCTGTCTTTGGGCTTCCAGGTGGCTCAGATGGTAAAGAATTGCCTGCAATGTGGGAGACGTGGACTCGATGCCTGGGTTGGGACGATACCCTGGAGGAGGGCATGGCAACCCACTCCAATATTCTTGTCTGGAGAATCCCCTGGACAGAAGAGCCTGGAGGCTACAGTCCATCGGATCACAAAAAGACGTACACAACTGAGCGACTAAGCACAGCACAATCTTTCAGTTGTGAGAGCACATCTCCATCACATGTTGTAGTGTCTACCACAATTTAAACAAATATTTTAAACTTGATTTTTCCTTCTCTCCAGATAATTCTTGGTCTAGAGGGGAGGAGGGTACCTTGACTTGCTCTTTTATTGTCCACATTCTACTTTCTCTTAGGCCCCCCTTTTGGTCTCTAGTGTTGCATGGAGTTGTGAGCGGAGGAAAGGAAGACCATCCCCCTCAGCTGCTGCTGCTTTTGGCAGGTGAATGTCTGTCACTGCAGACTTCAAGTTAGATCCATGGTGATGTTTTCAGAACTCTTCCTGTAAGGAATAGCTCATGGCTTTGTTTCTTCACAAGTTTTGGGAAAAACTCTCCAGTTGTTCCTTGTCAATGCTTCGTATGTGTGCATGCATGCTAAGCCATTTTGTGTCCGACTCTGTGTGACTCTATGGACTGTAGCCCATCAGGCCCCTCTGTCTGTGGAATTCTCCAGGCAAGAATGCTGGAGTTGGTTGTCATGCTCTCTCTTTCAGGGAACCTTCCTGACCCAGGGATCGAACCTGCATCTCTTGTCTCTTGCATTGGCAGGCAGATTCCTTACCACTAGTGCTACCTTCATGCTCCTTGTTAATTCCTTTCTGCCAAGCAGTTCCCTATGGTATTTTCTGTTGAGAAGCCCATGAGTAGCGGCCAGAACTTTGGGGGCAGCTTCAAGCCCTGTTCAGTCCCACTTAGCCTACAGGAAAACCACCATAGACATGTGGTTATCCAGTTACTGCTAATGAAGTCTCTTCCTATCAAAAGTTCTTAAGGACACATGTCAGATTCTTCCAAAAACACATTTATGCTCAGTCAGTTTAGGTGCCTAGACCTGGCATACAAATTTCTGCAGTTCAGTAAGTAGCCCCTAGAAATTGAAATGTCCATTTTCTCTCTATAACTTTCAATAGTTATAATCTAATTTCTGGAGCCTCTCTACTTAGATAGCATTAGGAAAGACGATTACTCCTTTTTCTCCTACAGTAAGACACAAAAAGTGTCTTGCTTCTCAGAATGAGCTATGAATAAATTAAAAAATATGACACAAAAGCAGGAAAATGAACATTAAAATTAAACCTTTATTTTATGACAGACCGAGGTTGGATGATATAGCTTAAATGTGAAGGCAAAATGGGTCTTCCTAGCACCTAGCATGGAACCCTAGAACCAGCATGTGTACTAACCTGATCAAGGATCTCAGAACTGGACTGTAAACATACTCTTCCTTGGAGCAGCAGAAAAGGATGTGTTCTCTGAGAGTGCATTTACCTTTCCAAGAGGAATAAGGTGGAAATTGGGCTCAGTATCCTGAGTCCAGTAATGTGATAGCAAAGGGCCAGGAGTGAAGCAACAACTGAGTGTCTTCTTCGAAGGAATACTCAGAGGAGGAAAGAAGCATTCTGCTTAATGATGAAGTAATTCCTTTGTGCCAAATACTGACAAGAAAAACTAAAACATTAATATACAGTATAGTAAATGGTGTTATAGGAGTACGCACAAGATATCGTGTTAGTGCAGAGCATCTATTCTAAACTGGGAGTGAAGATAACAAGAATATAATGACACAATATTTAACTATATGATAGCATTTAATTACCTAAATATTAAATATTTACTTTATGCCAGGCCTGTTTGAGGGATTCCCTGGTAGCACAGCTGGTAAAAAAAAAAAATCTACCTGCAATGGAGGAGACCCCAGTTCCATCCCTGGGTCAGGAAGATCTACTGGAGAAAGGATAGGCTACCCATTCCAGTATTCTTGGGCTTCCCTGGTGGCCCATCTGGTAAAGAATCTGCCCACAAAGTAGGGACCTGGGTTCAAATATCCCCTGGAGGAGGGAAGGAAATGGCTACCCACTCCAGTATTCTGGCCACGAGAATTCCATGGACTGTGTAGTCCAAGTGGTTACAAAGAGTTAGACATGACTGGGCGACTTTCACTTTTTAGGGCTCCCAGCTGGTGCTGGCGGAATCCATCTGCCAATGCAGGAGACCCAAGAGATATGAGTTTGATCCCTGGATCAGGAAGATCCCCTGGAGGAGGACATGGCAACCTACTCTAGTATTCTTGCCTGGAAAATCTCCTGGACAGAGAAGCCTGGAGGGCCACAGTCCACGGGGTCACAAAGAGTCAGACACAGCTGAGCAACTGAGCACACACAGGCCTGTTTTGTAGATGGAATAAACTAAAGCTCAAGACAGGATAACTCCCAAATCTCAAACACGTATATAGTATGTGGTAGAATTAAGACTCAAATTTGGATCAGTGATTCCAAAACCAATGCATTAAGACTTTCTGAAATGGTGCTTCTACTGAATTCTAAAGGACAAGTTGGAGTAGTTAACTATGTTGGGAAGGTGAGAAAATAAACTACATAAAATAAGTGTCTCTTAGCTTTGCTATGTAACAAACCACCTTAAATGTTACTGTTTAAAACAGGGGTAAGAAAACTAATACGAAGAACTTTTACTGGAGCTATAAATTAAGTTTAAATGAATTTTAATTGGTACACAGCTGTATTCATTCAATTGTTTGTTGTCTATGACTTCTCTCTTGCTATAACATTACAGCTGAATAATTGAGAAAGAGACAAAATGATTTACAAAATTAAAAAAAATATTCCTATATGACCCTTTACAGAAAAAGTTTCCCAACTCCTGGTTTAAAGCAACACATCTCTATTACTTCTCATAATTAGCTGGGATGACTGGGTGATTTTCTGGTCTGATTCAGTTCATCTAGGGCCACATGGATAATAATAATCTTGTACACAAGGTTCAGTAGTGGACAGAATGGTAGAGCATGGACAGACTTCAGCTGGGTAAGCTAGTCTCTACTCTGTGGGGGTTGTGCAGTCTCATCCTCTAGTAGACATGTCTATTTTTTTCCATACACCAATGTGAGGGCTCCAGAGACTTGTAAGGGAGAGTAAGCCCCAGTGTACAAGAATATTTCAAGCCTCCCCTCATAGCCATTTATTGATGACCATTTACTGAAGCAAGGCACAGGATTATCAATATTTGCCTCCATTTATCCTGTTTTGTGGGCTTCCCAGGTGGTGCAGTGATAAAGAATCCACCTGCAAATCCAGGAGACACAAGAGATGCAGGTTCAGTCCCTGAGTTGGGAAGATTCCTGGAGTAAAAATGACAGCAACCCACTCCAATATTCTTGCCTGGAAAATTCCTTGGGCAGAGGAGCCTGATGGGCTACAGTCTGAATAGTCAGAAAGATTTGGACATGGCTGAGCAGACACACAGTTACTCACAACTTTTTCTGTATTAAGGTGTTCAGAAATAGTTTTAACTATTTGATGGAAGTTGCTTCAAGCTCATAGTGTGTAGGGGACATGCATAAATGGACGAAATGAATGTATGGCCCTTTTTACAACTGACCGCAATGGGATTTCGGGAAATGCATGAAGTATTCATAAATGGAGTTTTCTGTGCCTGGGATATGTGTTTGATGGCACAGAAATGTTAGATGAAATGTATAAAAACCTTGAGAAGATTTCTAAAGTAAGGTATATATGAAGAAGAGGAAGAAATGAAATACTTCCTTATCGAATAAGAAACTGATAAATTGCATTTACAAAGCGATGTTCCAAGGAGTATTATTGACTTCACAGGGTGATTCATGAGAAAGTAGTTTTTCAGTGGAGCTGAGGAGCTTCACAGCATTCCTGTGGTCACATTGGGGTCCGAGAGAGGCTGTGCAGAAATGAGCATTTGTACTGAACTGGCTTTAGGGGTAGTTGTACGTATGTTTTCCAGGTGGCAGAGAGCAGGAATAAACTATGTTTGGTATATAGTTGGAAGACAAGGAAGAAGACTGAATGCTCTGCCAATGGCCCTCGGGCTGCATGGGAACAGCATGGCCTTTCAGAGGTCAGGATTCCTTTTGTGGTCCGAGGGCAATTCTGTGACTCAGAGCAGAGACTTTTACTAACTGGTGCCTTAGAAAGAAGAGAGATCGTTTCCTTCTCAGGAAAATGCATTACATGCCTTACTTAACTTGTCCTTTTCTGATTTTTTTTTATTCATGTGTTTTTCCTACTCAGCTTTTGACGTTTCTTTCTCTTTTTCTCCTTTTGTCATCTTCTTACCCATGTTTTCTGTTCTCTTGTAAATCTTATTGCTGTATCCTTAAAGACTTTACATTTAAAAAAAAATCTTTCTTTTTTGTATTTTTTGAAAGTCTCATATCAGGCCCTATAGAATGGTTGTAATTTAGTCAGCCAGACAGAGTGCAGTTTAAGATACCTCTTTTTGTCAGAGTTCTCATGCTAAATCAATTTATAGTTGTGAATGTGCCTCTAGATTGCTGCCTTTAGGTCAGATGATGTAATCTCACAGTAAAAAAATAAAATAAAATAAAACAACAAAAAACTTATCTCTTTGAAAGGAGTGTCCCAGAAAGGTATTTTTTTATAAATTGAAAATTTCCAACAGACACACGTCATTTAAATATAGCTTTGGGCTTCCCAGGTGGAAGAGTGGGTTAAAGAATCTGCCTGCAGTGTGGGAGGCATGCTTTCAGCCCCTGGGTTGGGAAGATCACCTTGGGGAGCTTATGGTTATCTACTCCATTATTCTTGCCTGGAGAACCCCATGGATAGAGGAGCTTAGAAGGCTACAGTCCTTAGGGTCTCAAAGAATCGCACACAACTGAAGTGACTGAGCACACAAACACAGCTTTAAGTGTGCTAAGATGGACACCCTCAGAAATGTACCCAGGCAAGGCCTGGAATAATTACATCCCTTGACCGGTTACTTCTGACCCATTAACTATTTCTCAGTTTGCCCTAGTGAGTTTATAAATATTATGTGTGTGCCATATCATGAAAAAAAAAAAAGGAAACACTGAGTGAATTGACTTTGCAGTTTTCCCTGCTTAGCCTGTTCAATTTGGTGTCTGATAGCTGTAAATCTTTCAAATTAGACTTTTTGGTGGGTAATTATCATATTATTTTCTTCCAACTTTTGTAATATTTTTAATATCTAACATTTTCTTCAAAGCTATTTTTGTGTGTGTGTATGTTCCTTAAGTGTCTCACTTACTCATATATTTTATTGCTATATTTCAGCCAAAGTATGTGCTTTTTCCTCAAGGAAAATGAAAACATTGAGAAAGCAAGAGCATTTCTTCTACTTCCCTTTGTATCTCTCGTGGTGCTTAAAATGCCACAGTACGAAAATATCAGGACAAGGTTGAATACATGTGCAGATGCATTTAGGTGGGGATGAGGGCTTGTGGCAAAGATCTCCCTGGGGGCTGGCAGGAAGCTCACCTGTGAGGGGCACAGGTGAGGAGGGAGGGAAGCTGCTCCAACTGACTGCTGCCTGTGGGATGCATTGCTTTTGGATAGAATTAGAAGTTTGAAAATAGGATGGCAGACTATAAATTTTACAGACAATATGGGAGTTTCAGTAAAGAAAACAGTATAAAATTGCTTTAATAATTTTACTAATTATACTTTACCAACAATCATGTACCTATGTTAAAAATGTATGAGTATCAAAACAAAAAAAAAGAAAAACTCTGCAAGTCTTCATTCTATGACATGATGGCTATTCAAACCTTCTGAGACTTCTTGGATTTCAGTTTAACAAGATGATGTTCAAAGAGTAAGTTCTTCATACAGAAAATCCCTTCACAAAGCTAAGTCTTAGCTTGATTTCCAGTTCATTATGGAATGGCTCCTTATTTAGAGGTTACATGATGATATGGCAGGTGTCGCATCTAATCATGGTCAAATAATCATCAGCTCATTCACTGTCAATAATTTCATTTTTCTGCCATTATCAATCAAGTTTCTCTGGGGTCTGCTCATGCTTTAATAATTCATATTTTACAGTTGTTACTTATGGCTATGAAATAAAATCCCTAAATTCTAGGACCATGGATCTTGAAGTTTCAAGCAGGGCATACAAAATTGCTCACATCTGTCATTTGTTCTCAGAGAAGGCAATGGAACCCCACTCTAGTACTTTTGCCTGGAAAATCCCATGGATGAGAGAGCCTGGTGGGATGCCATCTATGAGGTGGCACAGAGTTGGACCCAATGAAAACATGGGCCAAAGAACTAAATAGGCATTTCTCCAAAGAAGACATACGGATGGCTAACAAACAAACACATGAAAAGATGCTCAACATCACTCATTATCAGAGAAATGCAAATCAAGACCACAGTGAGGTACCATTTCACACCAGTCAGAAATGGCTGTGATCCAAAAGTCTACAAGCAATAAATGCTGGAGAGGGTGTGGAGAAAAGGGAATCCTCTTACACTGTTGGTGGAAATGCAAACTAGTACAGCCATTATGGAAAACAGTGTGGAGATTCCTGAAAGAATTGCAAATAGAACTGCCTTATGACCCAGCAATCCCACTGCTGGGCATGCACACCAAGGAAACCAGAATTGAAAGAGACACATGTACCTCAATGTTCATCACAGCATTGTTTATAATAGCCAGGACATGGAAGCAACCTAGATGTCCATCAGCAGCTGAATGGATAAGAAAGCTGTGGTACATATACACAATGGAGTATTAGCCATTAAAAAGAACACATTTGAATCAGTTCTCATGAGATGGATGAAACTGAAGCCGATTATACAGAGTGAAGTAAGCCAGAAAGAAAAACACCAGTACAGTATACTGACACATATATATGGAATTTAGAAAGATGGTAATGCTGACCCTGTATGCGAGACAGCAAAAGAGACACAGATGTATAGAATGGACTTTCAGACTCTGAGGGAGAGGGCAAGGGTGTGATGATTTGGGGGAATGGCATTGAAACATGTATATTACCATATAAGAAACAAAGCACCAGTGTATGTTCAATACAGGATACAGGATGCTTGAGGATGGTGCACGGCGATAATCTAGAGAGATGATATGGGGTGGGAAGTGGGACAGGAGTTCAGGATTGGGAGCTCGTATACACCCATGGCAGATTCATGTCAATGTATGGCAAAACCAATACAGTACCTTAAAGTAAAATAAAGTAAAAGTAAAATTTAAAAAATGCACTGGGATTTCTACCTCTGGCCAAGTTGGAAGAATAGAAGACAAATTCATCCAATCACTGGAAACAACCAAAAATTAAATTGTTTACAAGACATTGGGTAGGTAGCAAAAAAGAAACATAATTCCTTAAAGATAAGAAACAAATGAGTTCTACAGTTTCTCCAGCTTAATGTCATGAGTTTTCAGGTAAAGACACAGAGAATAAGCATCCAGGTGGTACTCATTAACTCTTTGAGTCAAGTGGGTAGAGCCAAGAGTCCAGAAAGATAAAGATGCCCAGACTATCAGGAAAGAGAAGACAGAGCTGCACAAAGGACTCTGGAAATCTGCAGAGGGTTCTCAGTATTCAGCTGAGTGACATCATGCATGTGAGTAAATGCACCTGAGAAGGACCCACGTCAGACTCTGTTATTAGAGGGAGCAGTATCTAGTGCTTAAACAGATCTGTGAATGGGCCTGTTTCAAACAGACTAAAAAATGTCATGATTCAGGGAGCATTGAATAGAAAACAAAGTTCTTGCCTCAGAATAAGGATATAAACCTAGGCTAAATGTTGCATTACTACTGCCACAGAAAGATTAAAAGCAATACCTGTGAGGATCAAACCCTTTTCCCAGTGACTTAAGTGAGTGCCCTCAAAATAGCTTGAATACTTATAAGAATTCAAAATATCTCTACCTTCAAAAGGCAAATTTCTTTATTTTATTTTATTTTATTTTATTTTTTTAATTAAATTTTTATTTTTTGTTTAATGCTTATTCCATTTCACAGCACTGCATTGGTTCTGCCATACACTGACATGAATCAGCCACAGGTGTGGACGATCTCCCCATGTTAAAGCCCCCTCCCACTTCCTTCCCTGCCCATCCCCCCGGTTCATCCCATACACCGGCCCCAAGCATCCTGTATCCTGTATTGAACATAGACTGGTGCTTCATCTCCCATATGATTGTATACATGTTTCGTTGTCATTCTCCCAGATCTTCCCACCCTCTCCCTCTCCCTCTGAAGCCAACAGTCCGTTCTATACCTCTGTGTCTCTTATATTGTCTCACTTTAAGGGTCATCATTACTGTCTTCTAAATTCCATATATATGTGTCAGTATACTGTATTGGTGTTTTTCTTTCTGGCTTACTTCACTCTGTATAATCGGCTCCAGTTTCATCCATCTCATTAGTACTGCGTCAAACTTATTCTTTTTGAGGGCTGAGTAATACTCCATTGTGTATATGTACCACAGCTTTCTTATCCATTCCTCTGCTGATGGCTATTTGTAAGGCCTCCCCAGACAGCCATTTTGCTTTTTTGCATTTCTTTTCCATTGGGGATGGTCTTGATCCCTGTCTCCTGTACAATGTCACGAACTTCCGTCCATAGTTCATCAGGCACTCTATCTATCAGATCTGGTCCATTATTAAATCTGTTTCTCACTTCCAATGTATAATCATAAGGGATTTGATTGAGGTCATACCTGAATTGTCTAATGGTTTTCCCTACTTTCTTCAGTTTAAATATGAATCTGGTAATAAGGAGTTCATGATCTGAGCCACAGTCAGCTCCTGGTCTTGTTTTTGTTAACTGTATAGAGCTTCTCCATCCTTGGCTGCACAGAATATAATCAGTCTGATTTCGGTGTTGACCATCTGTTGATGTCCATGTGTAGAGTCTTCTCTTGTGTTGTTGGAAGAGGGTGTTTGCTATGACCAGTGCATTTTCTTGGCAAAACTCTATTAGTCTTTTCCATGCTTCATTCCTCATTCCAAGGCCAAATTTGCCTGTTACCTCAGGTGTTTCTTGACTTCCTACTTTTGCATTCCAGTCCCCTATAATGAAAAGGACATCTTTTTTGAGTGTTAGTTCTAAAAGGTCTTGTAGGTTCAACTTCAGCTTCTTCAGAGTTACTGGTTGGGGCATAGACTTGGATTACTGTGATACTGAATGGTTTGCCTTGGAAATGAACAGAGATCATTCTGTTGTTTTTGAAATTGCATCCAAGTACTGCATTTCAGACTCTTCTGTTGACCATGATGGCTACTCCATTTCTTCTGAGGGATTCCTGGCCGCGGTAGTAGATATAATGGTCATCTGAGTTAAATTCACCCATTGCAGTCCATTTTAGTTTGCTGATTCCTAGAATGTCATTGTTCACTCTTGCCATCTCTTGTTTGACCACTTCCAATTTGCCTTGATTCATGGACCTGACATTCCAGGTTCCTGTGCAGTATTGCTATTTACAGCATCAGATCTTACTTCTATCACCAGTCATATCCACAGCTGGGTATTGTTTTTGCTTTGGCTCCATCCCTTCATTCTTTCTGGAATTATTTCTCCACTGATCTCCATTAGCGTGTTGGGCACCTACTGACCTGGGGAGTTCCTCTTTCAGTATCCTATCATTTTGCCTTTTCATACTGTTCATGGGGTTCTCAAGGCAAGAATACTGAAGTGGCTTGCCGTTCCCTTCTCCAGTGGACCACATTCTGTCAGACGTGTCCACCATGACCCATTCATCTTGGGTGGCCCCGCGGGCATGGCTTGGTTTCACTGAGTTAGATAAGGCTGTTATGGTCCATGTGATGAGATTGGCTTGTTTTCTGTGAGTATGGTTTCAGTGTGTCTGCCCTCTGATGCCCTCTCACAATACCTACTGTCCTACTTGGGTCTCTCTTACCTGGGACTTGGGGCATCTCCTCACGGCTGCTCCAGCAAAGCACAGCCCCTGCTCCTTACCTTGGATGAGGGGTATCTCCTCACTGCCGCCCCTCCTGACCTTGAACGTGGGATAGCTCCTCTATGCCCTCCTGTACCCATGTAGCCACCACTCCTTGGACGTGGGGTTAGCATAGGGTTTATTAATTTGGCGATGGAGAGGAGATAGGAAAAGGCAACCTCACAGGGGTCTCTGTGCCCCTCCAAAAGTGAAAGGAGCAAGATGAAATGAAAAGAAAATGTATTTTTGAAAGGTAATAGAGAGAAAGGGATAAAAAGGAAAATAACTGTTTTTTAATTTCCACTGTAGCAAGTTAAGCTGAGCTGTGGAATAACAGGTGTTCATTGACTCGGTGGACTAGGGTGGGATAAATGATGACATTGCAGGCAAAGGGACCAGAGAGGCAAGCAGACGTGGAGGATGAAATAGAAGAGCTGCCTGGCTGTCTCAGATTAGTGAGCCATCTGGGATGGCCGGGCATATGCCGCAGTGCCATTTCCAGTGCTGCCGGGATCTGACTGTGAAGAAGGTGTGGACCAGTGCCGCTCAGACTTCTTGTTGTCATTCAGTTGTCATTTATTCAGACTCGCATCTGACTCTTTGCTACCCTGTGGACTGCAGCACACCAGGCTTCCCTGTTCCCTCAGGACAAGGGCCCAGGTTGTTGGGTAGGAGTGTGTTAAAGAAATCAGGATTTAATCTGAGCTGCTTTTTTTTGATACTAGCCTGTGTATTTAGCTTTCTTGTTTCATTACTGTGATATGTTGTTACCTATAATTGAGTTTTTAATGAATAATACCAGAATATTACAAGTGTCAACTAATTCAGTAGTTCTGAAATAGAAATAAGTCTCAGCAATTAAAAAAAAAAATCCTTAGATTAAATGTGGTCTTGCGAGTAGACCTTTTATTATGCCCTGTCTCCCCTAACTCTGTGCCTGGTCCTTATGTTTTGGTGTTCTGTATTTTTTTAGATCGGCTTCAGCTCCCCAGGAATATGATTGAAAACAGCATGTTTGAGGAAGAACCAGATGTGTGGATTTAGCCAAAGAGCCCTGTTTACATCCTCTGGAGCCTGATGAGGTGGAATACGAGCCCCGGGGTTCCCGCCTGCTGGTGCGGGGCCTTGGCGAGCATGAGCTGGATGAGGACGAAGAGGACTACGAGTCGTCTGCAAAGCTGCTGGGCATGTCCTTCATGAACAGGAGCTCGGGCCTCCGAAACAGCGCGGCCGGCTACCCGCAGAACGCGGGCGGGGCTTGCTCGGCGCCCTCCGCCAAGACCCTAGGCGTCTGTGCTTTCGTCATGATAGCGGCTGTTGCTGTGATCATGGTGATTTACCTCCTGCCCAGGTGCACCTTTACCAAAGAGGGCTGCCGTAAAAAAGCGCAGCCCATGGAGCCGGTTCAGCCAATTGCAACAAACGGCAAGCTGTTTCCGTGGGCCCAGGACCGGCTGCCCACTGCCGTTGTGCCGGTGCGCTATGACCTGACCCTCCACCCAAACCTCACCTCGATGACGTTCACGGGTTCCGTGACGATTTCGCTTCAGGCCCTTCAGGCCACGTGGAACATCGTTCTCCACAGCACAGGCCACAACATTTCCAGAGTGACCTTTATGACCGCAGTTTCAAGCCAGGAGAAAGAAGTTGACGTCCTGGAGTACCCGCTGCATGAACAGATCGCCATCGTTGCCCCCGAGACCCTGCTTGAAGGGCACAATTACACCCTGAAGATCGAGTATTCGGCAAACATATCTAGTTCTTTCTATGGGTTTTATGGCATCTCCTACAGAGACGAAAATAATGAGAAAAAGTATGTAGCCCTCTTCAGGGACTCTGCTGCTTTGCTCTCTGATGATTCTGCAGTATTGATCTCTCTGCCCACGTCAGCAGCATCGACTGCGATTATTGTTATTTTTAAAGAGATTAGATGCAAAATCAGAATGGTGAATTGAAAGAGTATACTGTAGCTCAGACGGTAAAGAATCTGCCTGCAATGCAGGAGACCCGGGTTTGATCCCTGGGTCGGGAAGATCCCCTGGAGAAAGGAATGGCAACCCACTCCAGTACTCTTGCCTGGAGAATCCCATGGACGGAGGAGCCTGGTGGGCTACAGTCCATGGGGTCCAACAGAGTCAGACACGACCTAGCAGCTGTCACTACTACTGCTCCTCTTTCTCTCAGTGAAATCCCTGAGCATACACCATGACGCATGTCACGCGCCGTGGTGGAGGCAGGGGCTTGCTGATGGCAGGGAATGGCTAAAGATTGGATCAGTCACGTTCTCAGTTACAAGAACTTATGTTATCTTGAGCTTTTCGTATCTTATGAATCTAGTTTCTGTCCCCTTACAAGGTCTCTGTGTGAAGCAGAGTGGAAAAGATTGATTATCCCTTAGGACTGACTTTGCTATTATGTCGAGCTTTTAGGAGGTGCTTACGGAGATAGAGAAAGGAAGCATGAAGAAGTGCTGTAAACTTACATCTCTCTCTCTCTCTCTCTCACTTTTAGCATCTTTAATTTTTCCTGGTTTATTATTTTTTTAGTGCCACTCTATTCTGGATTTCTGACGGAAATTTTAAGAAATAAATTTTAGAGAGATTTTAATTTTAAAAAGGGACTGAAAACATAAAATTCCTAGACTCCCCATTTAGACCACATATTTTGTTCTTTGGCGTGGTGCAGTCCATGGGGTCACAAAGAGTCAGACAGGACTAGAAGACTGAACAGCAGTAACATTCTGTTGTTTAGCCTTAGTGTTCATAGATGCGGCTTGGATTTCTGGAAGGACGCAGTGCACAGGTGCATGCAGGTTATTCTTCAGCAGCAGTAACGTCAGTTCTCTTACATGTCCAAATTCCTTGTCAGATCTGCCCAATGCTTTGGAGCATTCTCTCATATTCCTTTGCAAACCAGTGAATTGCTGATGCTGGCTATTTGGCTAATGTATGTTCATATGTTGAGAAGAATAGATGAATATTTTAAATCTAAAGTGTTTTGATCCTTCTTAAATAGGGAAAGAGATAAGCAAAATCTGTACTCCTATTCAGATAAGTAATTTTTCTCTTTCCCCTTAATGTAATGCTTTAAAAATAAATGGCCTACTGGCTCTCACTGTGAGATCTGACATAAAAAGCAAATTGAAGTTGCAGTGGTATCTTGGGGCTTCCTGGCTTTTCTTCTTCTATAATCTCCATCACCCTCTAGGAATTATAGGATATATATAGAAACAGTGTTCTTAGTATGTGGCAAATCTTTGAATAAATCCCCTGGTTATCTCTTCCATTCAGATTATTGCCATTGGGTTCTCTTGGGCCTGCCTATATGTAATGGGAAGAGTGGTGGTTTTGGATATTGTCACTTGTCGGCTCTTGCTATGGGCTGGATTGAATGGTGAAAAATGCTAGAGAAATGGAAGACAGATTCTTGTAATTAAGAAATAGAGTACTTTCTCAAACTCTGCTGTTACAGAAAATGTATATAAATTTATTTACTTACCTGGTTCAGTAAAATGAATGCCCCACCTAACTATATATATTGATACAAGATAAAAGTTTAAAAAATTATTTATACCTTTCAAGGGATCTGAGAACTGTAATTCAAAACAAAGTAACTAAGGAATATACTCCTTATGATTGGAAAATCAAAGTGTGTATAAATGTAAAATGTACTGACGCTGCTTGTGGTAGAGGAACTTAACCTGTGTCATCTATGAGGTGGAGCTGGTCAGTAACCTTGCAGTTAAATCTAGAAGTTGTTGACGATAGATTTACGGTTCTAGATAACAAACTGATACTAAACAAACTAGTAAAGAAATTTAGGGTGGGATGTGTTTTATTTCTTTGTCCTTCCATCTCTCAGTGTCATTTTCTTGAACTCTTGAAGCGTCTTCTTAACTGGACCTCTGCCCTCTAATCCAGCCACAGCTCTCCCTTCTCTCTCCATCTTTCGCATAGGCTGCCGGACTAGTTCTAGGAGCCCAGACCTGCCCATGTTGGTCTTTGGTTTATGATCCTCCAGCAGTTCCTCATTTTCAAGGTGACTTAGCTCAATTTCTTCCTAGATCTGGGAGTTCTGGTCTTTTTTTTCTTTTTCTCACAGCCCTCGCCTGTCTTCATGAACTTGATGTGCACTTTCCTGGATTCCAGTGATAACAGCAGCCCGTTTTTACTTGAGATCTGAAGTGCTGGAAGCTGGTGCAAGCATGCTGTATGTTTAGTTTTATATCCTGTCACACTCACGAAGGGGGAGACATTACATTTTATTCACTTTTCAAATGCGGAAGCAGAGGCACACGAAAGAACTCATTTAGCTTCTTTTGACGAGCAAGTAGCAGAGCGGAAAAGACCACATATTCTTCACCACTGTGGTACACCGCCTCCTACTTCACCCATTCACACCTCTTTACCCATTGTTATCACCAGTGCTTAAAATCCTTTTACCTGACCCTCAGCTAATTCATAACTGTCTTCAGTGCTGCTGGAGGTGGTGCTCAAACTGCAGCTAGTATTTCTGAAAGCAAATGCAGTCACTAATGAGAGAGTAAGCTTTACGGTATTCAGCTTAGGTTGTAAGTATCATCAATTAGCCTTCTCAAAGGGACTTCTGTGTAAGAGAGTTGTTATTGCATCTCTTTTAAGATCTCTTTTAAGATTTTTTGGTCTCAGAACATTATAATCCAGTTTTTATTCAAAATGATGGTCCAAGTAGACTCTCACATGAATAGTATGAATGTCATCAGACTTTATCCTCGCCCGCCCCACGCCCAGTCCCTTGCAGCCTGCTTCCAAAATCTGTTAACTGGGTAAGAATTTGGGAGCTGAGTGAAGAGATAGAATGTCAGAAACATGTTTCCGTTGTTTCATGTGTGTTGATTGCTGTCGTTCTTGCAGTTTGCTCTAAGAAACAGTTATTTGGGCATGAAGGAAGAGTTATGACTGTCTAGTATTTATAATACACATCCGTGTAGGACTTTGTGGCATAAATGTGGTTGTCATTAAGTATCAGAATAGAATTTTGAAGTAGAATCAACACCCCTAAATGTTTGGTAAGGGATCTTATGTCAATCCTAGTTTCACAAATAAGGATATGGGAGGTAGGTCACCGACATGCTTGAGTCACATGGCTGGTAAGTTGCAGAGTTTGGGTCTTCTGCCTTTAAATCTTACACTCTTGCCTTTTACAAATTATCAGTAGAAACTAAGCCCTAAGGAAGCAAGGCCATCATCTCTGAAGTGGTGATTGTCTAATAACCATATTGACTATATTGATTATATTGATTTGTGCACACCGGCACCGCATTTGTGCCAATTGCTCTAGGGCCGTGTTTGGATGATTTCCCAAATGCAAATCTACTTTATTCTGCTGCTGAATTTAAAATTTACATTTCTCATCTATGTATGCTTTTCCACCAACGTTGAATTGAGGACTTACAGTTAAATTCTCAAGTGTTGTAGCTGTGCTGTAGGAGGAGGAGGAAAAATTTTGATTCCCTTCTGAAGAGAGTAAAGAACCCCAGCACACTGTTGGATGCCTGTTTTTTTTGTGTGTCCCTGTTCTCGTGCAGATTGTGAGTTTGAGGTTTAGTGTTAGCCATAGGCTGTAGAGATGAATAAGGGCAATGGACGAACATCTTTCATGCTATTCTTTGCTCAGAAACTTTTTCAGGACCTCAGTGCCAGCTGTCACCTACCTCCATGGTGCATCTCTAGCCACTTTGGACATCCATCGCCAGCCCCTGAACACACACTGCTCTGTCTTTGCTTGTGCTTTCTGCTCTTTCTAGACTCTACCTTCTTCCCTCTCTCTCTTTGCAAATATTCCTCTTTCTTAAAGGCCCTGTTCGTAGTTTGTCGAGAGTTCTCTTGCAGCGTTTCTACCACTGAGCAGAATCCCTACCCTTTGTTCCCACTGCTTTGTTCTCACCATTAGGACATGATTTACAGCCTGAGAACTTTCTGTCTATTGTATAACCTCTGCCTCTCCCAGATGACTGCAAATCCTTTAATGCCTGGACTTGTATGATATTTATCTCCGTATCCCTAGAACTTGGCAAGGTGCCTTGAATAGTAGGTGCTCAATAACTGTTGGATGGATTTGCATTCGTTTTAGGTACTTTGCAGCAACTCAGTTTCAACCCTTGGCAGCAAGATCTGCTTTTCCTTGTTTTGATGAACCAGCATTTAAAGCCACATTTGTCATCAGGATCAAAAGAGATGAGCAATACACTGCTTTATCAAATATGCCTAAGGTACTGTTCTGTTCTTGAATGTAAAGTTTTTTGAGTGGGTCTCTTTCTTTGTTATGAATACTTGGGTTCTTCTTTGACATACCACTGAGAATGATTAAAATCATATACTTTCTTATTCTTTCTTAAAATGCTTTAATAAAAGTAAAATATGTATTGGAATCAGTTGTGAAGTCAGCCTGAGAAGCACTTGAGGAAGCAGAAAGACTGGATGTGGAATCCATGGGCAGGAAATGTGGAGTGTGTGCTATGCACTAAAATTCTGTAAATATTAATACTATGAACTACTACTAAAGAGACAATGATATTTTTGGAGACATGGTGAATTTGCTATTCTAAACTGTGATATTTGATAAGTGTTGAATCACGATTGACCTTGATGTTTTATTGGTTATTGAAAAAGTTGATGTTGTGACATGGAAGTTTAACAACAAGAACATGGATATCTTTCTGGCTGTGAGTTCCACATGGGAGGCGGTGGGAGTGAAACCAGGCAGAATTGTTTTCACGCTGAACAGAATTCAGAGGGTCCTTTTGTTCCCTGGGGGCTCAGATGGTAAAGAATCTGCCTGCGATGCTGGAGACCTGGGTTCAGTCCCTGGGTGGGGAGGATCCCCTGGAGAAGGGAATGGCAGCCCACTGCAGTATTCTTGCCTGGAAAAATGCCATGGACAGAGGAGCCTGGTGGGCTACAGTCCATGGGCTCGCAAAGAGTCAGACTTGACTGAGCCGCTAACACTTGGTATACCTGAGAGCTGAATGCAGCTGGATAGAAGCTTCGCAGAACCCCTGTGGCTGGGGTCAGGGGGCGGGAGGAGCAGCGACATCCTACTGATGGTAGAGTCAGCCCTTGAGTCCAGAAGAGGACATGGTCTGTCCTTCAACAAGGACGTCACTTCAGCAGCTCTGCTCCTCACCTTAACTCTTCACCTTAATCTTTCTTTGAGAGAGATTGCATGCTTACTTGCCTAGGCACCTAAAACATTTTAAATTCATAGCTGGCAAATCCTGCAAGGTTGTACACATTCCCACACTCAGACTTCCGTAGTGACTTCTCACCTCTGATCCCGTAGCCTTCTTGTGGTCGTCAGCACAGTCCTTTATGAAGCCATTTCAGGTCATTTGGAGGGATTAACCAGCTGTAGCTCCTCCTCGTGTGAATGCATTATTTTTGTAGCAGTAGAATGGAATATCCTCAGATCATAAGGAAGGCTTTTTGTCTCCGGTGGTGTTTTAAAGGGGAGACACAGAGCCACTGTCACTGTCCCTAACTTACATTTATTTAAAGCCATGGTTTGAAACTAAGAGCTTCTTAAGCATTTTACTGTACTCAGTATGTCCTCAAGATGAAGCAAGGTAGAGCAGACTGAGGCTGAGGTCCGTACTGTTTAGAAACTTGTGCTGAGAAATTAAAATAGGCCAGCACCTTCACTGCGTATTTCCTATTTGAGTCTTCACTTGCCCCGTTTATACATCACCATCACGTGGTCCCGTGGTTATAGAACTGTCGTTCTCTGCTTTGCTTGTAGAAGTCATCAGTCGTGCTGGAAGACGGACTTGTCCAGGATGAGTTTTTTGAGAGTGTGAAGATGAGCTCTTACCTGGTTGCTTTCGTTGTGGGGGAGATGAAGAATCTGAGTCAGGACGTAAACGGAACCCTGGTATGTATGTCGTCACGGTAGTTGTCTTAAAACCTGTTTGTAAGAGGTTGAGAGGAACCCTTTCATGATATCTGGCAACTGCTACATGAAGGAAAACTAGCTTTTGATTCACCACTCAGACATTTTATACCAGAACTGTTACTTTTACTTAGTGCTTATTTACTATTTGGATACCTAAAAGATCAGTGATTTTTAAGTTCCTTTGAATTTTACTTTAAGAGAATTTCAGTAAGGCAATATGTAAAGGCAGTACAGCCTCTAGAACTGTGCTGTACAGCGTGGTGGTCACTAGTTATACGTGACTGTTTAGATTTAAAACAAGTGACAGCATTGTGGCTGGAGAGGGACTTCGCTGGTGGCTCAGATGGTAAAGAATTGCCTGCAGTGTGGAAGACCTGGGTTTGATCCCTGGGTCGGGAGGCTCTCCTGGAGAAGGGAATGGCTACCCACTCCAGTATTCTTGCCTGGAGGAGTCCATGGACAGAAGAGCCTGGCGCATTACAGTCTGTGGGATCACAAAGAATCAGACGCAACTGAGTGACATGCACACATATAATGGCTTGGTAAGATGCCCCTCATTCATCCTTGTCTGCTCCCCCACCCCAGGAACAAGAGTTTGGCATCTATCGATGGACAAAAATGCCCTTGTGGAAGATGTGGGGTCCGGCACTATATTCCTAAGAACCTGGGAGGAGCCTTGCCCTCTCGTGCGTTAGGTCTCAGCATACAGACCTCAGTCCTGGCTGTGGACCCCGTTGTGGCCCACACTATTACTGCAGTCCCTTTGGCTGTGGTCTGGGAGCTCTGTAAAATAGTCTTAGACAATTAGGCTTGGATAATAGAGACTTTGTGGAAGTCCACTTTCTAGCAGAAAAGTTCTAGTACACTTTTGGAGCAAAGCACACGAGTTTAGATGTGTTGGAGAGAACAGTTAGTAAAGACCAGAGAAGGTGACTGCTGTTTCAGATGTGAAAACACTAATGCAAGAATTTAAAGAAGCACAGTACCACCAAAGGGTCACAGTCATCTTCCAGTAACCAATACCAAAGACGTGGAAATCTGCCATTTACTCAATAGAACTTAAGAATAGCTGTTCCAAGGAAGCTATGAACTACTGGGAAATAGAAAAAGGCAATTCGATTAAATCAAGAAACAGTACATGAACAAAATGAAAAGTTTAACAAAGACATTGAAATCATTAAAAAAAAAATTCTCAGTCTGAAAAATGAATGAAATGAAAATTGCAATGCAGAGTATCAACAGCAGAATGGATCAAGCAAGAAAAAGAATTTGTGAGTTAGAAGACAGGGAGTTTTCTATTATCTGGTCAGAACAAAGGGAAAAGAGTGAAGACAGCCTGCATGATCTGTGGGACACCATCAGAAGAAACAGTTTGTGAATTATTGGAGTTTCAGAAGGAGAACGTAACAAGCAGTGGGCAGAAAGTGACATTAAAAAAAAATTGCTGAAAGTGTACCACACCTGGGGAGAAATTTGGATATCTACATCAGTGAAGCTTGTAGCATATCAAAAACCTCTGAAAAAGGAAAGGGAAGGAGAAAAGAAACTGCCAACCAAAAATACTCTGTCCAGCAAAGTTACCCTTCAGAAATGATGGAGTGAGAAAGACTTTTCCATATGGAAAAAAGGCAGAGAGAGCCCTTACCACGAGCCCTGCCTTACAGGAACTGCTGAGAGGAGTGCTTGCAGCTGAACTGAGTGGACACTACTTAGTAACATGAAAATGTAGAACACACTGGAAAAGGTAATTACATAGTAAAATTCAGAATGCTATAATGGTGTAATGTAGTGGTATATTTATTATATGGCATGTATCGAAAGCATTTCTAAAAGAGAATTTAGATTGATAAATGCCTACACCAGTAAAAAGAAAAATCTCAAATAAACAACCTAACTTTGCACCTTAAGAAACTAGAAAAAAGAATAAGCCCAAAGTTAGCAGAAGGAAATAAACAAAGATCAGAGTGGATAAATGAAATAGATACCTGAAGAAGAGGAGAAAAGGTAAAACTGAGAGTTGGATTTTAGAAAGATAAATGAAATTGACAAACTTTTAGCTTGACTAATAAAAACAAGCCTCAAAACCAGAAATGAACAGGAGACATTACACTTAATACAGAAATACAGTGGATCATAAGAGCCTGCTGCTGCTGCTGCTGCTGCTAAGTCGGCTTCAGTCGTGTCCAACTCTGCGCAACCCCATAGACATCAGCCCACCAGGCTCCCCGTCCCTGAGATTCTCCAGGCAAGAACACTGGAGTGGGTTGCCATTTCCTTCTCCAACACATGAAAGTGAAAAGTGAAAGTGAAGTGGCTCAGTCGTGTCCGACTCCTAGCAACCCCATGTACTGACTGCAGCCTACCAGGCTCCTCCGTCCATGGGATTTGTCAGGCAAGAGTACTGGAGTGGGTTGCCATTGCCTTCTCCCATAAGAGCCTACTATGAATAATTATAGGCTAAGAAATTAGATAATCTAGGAAAAATGGACACATTCCTAGGAATATACAGTCTACCAAGACTAAATCATGAAGACATTAAAAAAAACAGATTAATAATGTAAAGAGAGATTCAGTTAATAATCAAAAACATTCCAACAAAGAAAAGCCCAGGATCAAATCAGTTTCTCTGGTGAGTTCTACTAAATGATTTTTTTTTTTAATCTATAGATTCAATGCAATAGAATTCCAATGTAATTTTTCACAGAAATAGGAAAAAAAATCCTAAAATGTTATGGAACTACAGAGACCTCAAATAGCTAGAGGAATTTTCAAAAAAAAAAAAAAAAGTTGAAGGTATCACACTTTCTGATTTCACAACGGTTACAAAAATAAAGTAACCAAAATCTTATGCATAGTATTCAAAAGAATATGATTCTGGCATAAAACTAGACACATAAACCAATGGAACAGAATCAAGAGGCCAAAAGTAAACTCCTGCAAATATGGTCAACTAATATTAGACAAGAGAGTCAAAAGGACTCACTGGGTAAACAACGGTAGTCTCCTCAATAAATAGTGCTGGGAAAAATGGATCATCACATCCAGAAAAATGGATCATCACATCCAGTGGATCCTTATCTCTCACCACTCGCAAAAATTAACTGGAAATGAATTAAAGACTTAACTGTAGGTCTGAAAGTGTAGAAGTCTTAGAAGAAAACATAGAGAAAAATCTCCATGACATGGGCCTTGGCAATAATGTTTTTGTATATGACACCAAAGCACATTCAACAAAAGCCAAAATCAACAAGTGGGAATATCTTAAACTGAAAAGCTTCTTCACTACAAAAGAAACAGTCAGCAAAATAAAAAGGCAACCCATGGATTGGAGGAAAATATCAGATAGCATATATCTGATAGAGCTTCCCTGGTAGCTCAGCTGGTAGAGAATCTGTGCAATGCAGGAGACCCCAGGTCTATTCCTGGGTGGAAAAGATCCCCTAGAGAAGGGATAGGCTACCCACTCCAGTATTCTTGGACTTCCCTGGTGGCAAAGAATCCGCCTGCAATGCGGGAGACCTGGGTTTGACCTCTGGGTTGGGAAGATCCCCTGAAGAAGGAAACAGCTACCCACTCAGTATTCTGGCCTGGAGAATTCCATGGACAGTATAGTCTGTGGGGTTGCAAAGACTCAGACACGACTGAGCGACTTTCACTTTCAACACTTTCAATATATCAGGTGGGGATTAATGTTCAAAATATATAAGGAACTCATAGAACTCAGTGGAAAAAATACAAATGATCTGGTTAAAAAATGAGCAGAGTTTTCCAAAGAAGATATACAGATGGCCAACAAATGCATGAAAAGGTGCTCAGCATCACTAATAGGAAGGAAAATGCAAATCAAAACCTCAGTGAGATACCACCTCACACCTGCAAGAATGGCTGCCATCAAAAACAGATGACAGACATTTCTCCAAAGAAGACATACGGATGGCTAACAAACACATGAAAAGATGCTCAACATCACTCATTATCAGAGAAATGCAAATCAGCACCGCAATGAGGTACCATGTCACGCTGGTCAGAATGGCTGCTATCAAAAAGTCTACAAACAATACATGCTGGAGAGGGTGTGGAGAAAAGGGAACCCCTTTTACACTGTTGGTGGGAATGCAAACTAGTACAGCCACTATGGAGAACAGTGTGGAGATTGCTTAAAAAACTGGAAACATAACTGCCATATGACCCAACAATCCCACTGCTGGGCATACACACCAAGGAAACCAAAATTGAGAGAGACACGTGTACCCCAGTGTTCATTGCAGCACTGTTTATAATAGCCAGGACACGGAAGCAACCTAGATGTCCATCAGCAGATGAATGGATAAGAAAGCTGTGGTACATATACACAATGGAATATTACTCAACTATTAAAAAGAACGCCTGTAAGTCAGTTCTAATGAGGTGGATGAAACTGGAGCCTATTATACAGAGTGAAGTAAGTCAGAAAGAAAAATACCAATATAGTATATTAATACATATATATGGAATTTAGAAAGATGGTAATGATGACCCTATATGTGAGACAGCAAAAGAGACACAGATGTAAAGAACAGTCTTTTGGGCTCTGTGGGAGAAGGCAAGGTGGGATTATATGAGAGAATAGCATTTAAAAATGTATATTATCATATGTGAAATAGATCAACATCCAGGTTCAATGCATGAGAGAGGGTGCTCAGGGCCGGTGCACTAGGATGACCCTGAGGGATGGGATGGGGAGGGAGGTGGGACGGGGGTTCAGGATAAGGAACACATGTATACCAGTGGCTGATTCAGGTCAATGTATGGCAAAAACCACCACAATATTGTAAAGTAATTAGCCTCCAATTAAAATTTAAAAAGATAATAAAAACCAGATGGCAAGTAACAAGTGTTGATAAGGATGTAGAGGAAACGGAACCCTTGTGCACTGTTGCTGGGAATGTAAATTGGTGCAGCTACTAAGGAAAACAATATGTGAGTGTTCCTCTCAAAATTAAAAAACAGTGCCACCAGATGATACAGCAATCCACAGGATATATATCAAAACAGGATCTTAAAGAGATGTGTGCACTTCCTAGTTTGTTACAGCATTACTAACAATAATACTATTATTCACAATAGTAACAGTCTAAGTGTCTGTGCATGGATGGATAAAGATGAGCATGTATTTATAATATATATGATGGAATGTTGTTCAGCCATGAGAAAGAAGGAAATTTTGCCCTTTGGGACAACATGGATGGACCTTGAGGACATTATACAAAGTGAGATCAGTCAGACAGAGATAAAGACTGGATGGCCTCATTTACGTGTGGAATCCAATACTGAACTCATGGCAGCGTAGACTGGTGGTTGCCAAGGCCTGGGGGCTGGGGAGATGGGGAAACGCTGCTCAAAGGCTCACACCTCCGGTTACAAGATGAACAAGTGCTGCGGATCCAAGGCACAGGGTGGTGGCTGTAGCTGACCATACCTGTATGACATGTTTGAAAGTTGCTAAAAGAGTTCATCTTAAGTCTTCTCATTGCAATAGATAAATGGCAGTTACGTTACTACCTGTAGAATTACATTCAAACTCATCATTTTGTGATATTCAAGGCCCTCGTATAAAGTCAGTTATATTTCCAGCTGCTCCAGTGGAATTCTTTCATCTAGAAAGGCTGAATTATTCATTGCTCAGATAGATACCACACACACACACACACACACACACACACACACACACACACACACACACACACACACACCTCCATATGTGCATGTGTGCTTAAGTTGCTTCAGTCATGTCCAACTCTTTGGGACACTTTAGACTGTAGCTCACCAGGCTCCTCTCTCTGTGGGATTCTGCAGGCAAGAATACTGGAGTATTTGCCATGCCCTCCTCCAGGGAATCTTCCCGACCTGGGGGATGGATCCCGCATCTCTTATGTCTCCTGCATTGGCAGGTGAGTTCTTCACCACTAGCACCAGCTGGGAAGCCCCATATCCCTATATATACACATATATATGTATGTGTGTATGTATATATTGTCTACAGCAGTTGAATCTGGAACAACATGGGTTTGAACTGCACAAGTCCACTTAATGTGGGTTGTTTTCAATAGTAAATACTATAATACTACACGACGCACAGTTGTTTGAACCTTAGCTGCAGAAGACTGACTGTAAGTTATACTCAGATTTTCAACTACCTGGAGGGCTGTTACCCATCACCCCATTATTGTTCAAGGGTCAACTGGAAGGAGAGAGAGAGAGTAGTTTAGGTGACTTTTTTGCTTTTTATTTACATATATTTGGAAGCAACTTGGTTAAACATGGAACCTGGCATCTGCCTGAGCTCAGATCTCTATACAGCTTTCTAGCTCTATGCCCTTGGGCAGAATGCTCTGCAATTCTCTAAACCTCACCTTCCACAACTCTAATACCTTATTGTTTATATTAGCCTGCCGCCACAAGGACGAACATTTTTTTAATTCCTATAAAATCTCCAGTTACTGGCAGATAGTAATGCACAGAGGAAGTACCCCTCTCTTTTTTCTGTTGCAAATGTATTATAAACTCTTTTGTATGTCTGTAAATACAAATAATCTTTATAATTTTTAATGCTACCCAGAAGCAAATGTGGTTTGAAGAAATTAATGTTATACAAATAGTCAACAGTCTTCTTAACTTTCTGTTTTTATTAGGAAATGGGGAAGAATCTAGCATGTGCAGAGTTATACTGTGTGCTGGAAGTTGTCTTGAGCTTTTATTTATAAACACCCTTTTATTTTATAAACCAAATGAGGGGAAGGCATTAGCCTCATACTGCTGATGAGGAGACAGTGTCCTAGAGAGACTGAGTGATGGACCTAAGATTACACAGCAAATGTGTGTGTGCATGCCAAGTCACTTCAGTCGTGTCCGACTCTGTGACCCCACGGACTGTGGCCTGCTAGGCTCCTCTGTCCATGGGATTTTCCAGGCACGAATACTGGAGTGGGTAGTCATTTCCTCCTCAAGGAGATCTTTCTGACCCAGGGATCAAACCCACGTCTCCTGCAGCTCCTGCATTGTGGGCAGATTCTTTATCGCTCAGCCAGAGGGGAGTCTCCTCGAATAAATGGTAGGAATTATTGTTTCCCACAATGTGCTGCTTCTTACACCAAATGACACCAATAATTTCTGTAGGTATGGTGATTAGAAATTCGGACTGAGTCTAATAAAGGATTTTTGTCCCAGTAACATGCTGCAATCTCTAGGCTATGTTCTATTTTGGAATATTTGACATTAGGCCTGTTTCACAGGATTCCGAAACAGGGCAGTAGAGCTTTATTGAGGGATGTCAGCCTCACCAAATAGCTGAAATTGTGAAAGTGTGTCCTTTTCAGTGCTAAAGACTAGGATGATGTCAAAGACCTGTAGAAAGAGGAACAATTGTTTTATCAGTTCTCTCCATTCTTCAGTGTTCCTTAACCCTCTGTCTGCCTTCAGGAATGCAAGAATTACCTAGAAAATTCTAGCCCAGTGTTGAAATACACTGCCTTGAGGTTTTTGAGTTTGCCTTGAGATTTTGTTTTGTTTTGCCATTGCCTGATGTTGTTTTTACCAGAAACCAGTCTCATTTGTAGAATCAGAATCCATTGGCGGTTAGTCAGATGTAGACACTATGTCTCTTTAACATTCAACAGTATTTTCAACAGTATTATCCCTGTGAAGTTATCTTATTCAGTCAGAAATGTGACTTCATTCCAAATCTCCACTAACAGCATTTCCTCAAGTAGCCTTCCAGCAACTAACGGCATTGTACATAATTTATATCATTCTCCCGAAGTCCCAAGTCCCATTTAACCAGTTTTTCTGGATAGACTTCATTCTGGTGGGTTTTTGGTTGTTGTTTTTACTTTTAAGACATTTATGCTTTGTGTGTGTGTATTCAGCTGTCTGTTTAGGAAAGCTGGTATTTTTCAGGAAACTTAGTATTGAAAAATTCCAATATTCTCTATTTTCTATCTTTGTGAATCTTACAGGCCATGTTATTGTTCTTTTGGGAGAGGGAGGTTTGGATCTGGTTTTACTTGGTTCTGATTTTATTTGGTTTTTGCTTTACTAAGGAGCAGAGTAAGTGAAACCTAACAATCTGTTATTCCTCAGTCTTAACCCTTTTCTCAGAGAGCTGATGAAACTTTATGGATATTTTTTGTGTCTTTTATAAATGTCCTAGGTCTTAGCAAGAGATCTTGCAGAGAAGGTTTGATCTTGCAGACACAGACAGCTGAATACACACACAAAAAGCATTAAGTGTCTTAAAAGTAAAAACAACAACCAAAAAACCCACCACAGAAAGATGTACGTCTTAAAGCCTGAGCGCTGGTTGACTTGCCTTTATCGGTGTTTAGAGTGCTCTGACCAAGGGTGGAGGCCTCCCAGGTGGCGCCATGGTGAAGAATCTGCCTGCCAGTGCAGGAGATGTGGGTTCGATCCTTGGGTCAGGAAGATCCTCTGGAAGAGGCAACAGCAAGCTTCTCCAATCTTCTTGCCTGGGAAGTCCTGTGGACAGAGGAGCCTGGTGGGCCACAGTCCACGGGGTCACAAAGAGTCAGACAGACTTAGCACACACGCATTCTACCAGAACTTCTTTGCTGAACTAGATTGTTCTCTGGGTTTATTTCTTCCACTTCTATTGCTCTTAAAACAAACGTGATAATAATTATAATGCCCTGATAATTTGTCTCCAGTGAGGATTCATAGCACTTTTTTTTTTTTAAGGAAGAGAAATAGAAGGAAAGAGAAAATACCAATCTACCTTTTATCTCTAGTCATTGTATTCCAGAAATGGGACAAAGTGGCTCCTTTGGTCAGGTTTCAGCTTCATGTGAACTTCCTTTTTTCTCCCTTCACTTTTCCTCTGATGAAAGGTGCTTTCGCACGTGGAGATGGGAGAGCCAAATGGTGTGTGTGGCAGAAGGATGTGTGAGGAGGAATCTGGGGTATGTGGGTGGTGTTTCTGTTAGGACAGCGTCTTCTAGATGATTGCATTGACCCCATAAACTGTGTATGCCTGGAAAGAAGAGGCAGAAGTAACAAAGACTCGTCTCAGATCCCAGGTGATCTTGATACAGTCATTTATCATGGTAGTTAGATTTTAAAAGACTATTTCAGCCTTGTGTGTGTGTGTGTGTGCGCGCACGCGGGCACTAATGCTTTGGAGGGGGAATGATGCAGGAAGTGTGCGTCTTCCTTTGGCAGGTGGTGACTGAATTCAATAAACTGTGGTCACAACCCTGTGCCACGGATGCCGATGTTTGTGGGCTGGGCTGGTGAGATACAAATTTGGCCACATAATATGGGATTAAATTTCTTCTTAACTACCTTAAGAAAGAAACATATTTTAAATGAGCTAACTTCAGTCCTAACACTTCATTCTTCCTGTAACTTTTGCCACAAACGCTCTGCTCACACATATTTTATTCCACTTCTGATGGGACTCTTATTTATAATCATGATAATAACTACTCTTTATTGAACACTTGCTTTCTGTCAGCTACTATCCTAAGTTCTCTATTATTAGTTTATTTAATCTGGGGATGGGAGCTACTTGTATCGTGCTTTTATAGATACGGAGATTAGGTTAATGAACCTCCTCAAGTTCACACAACTAGCAGAGATTGGAACCTGAAGTCTGACTACACAGCTGGTACATTTAGTTTTGTTGTTTGTTTACTTAACATTTTTTTTCTTTCTTTTTTATGCCATGTTACCTCCATGTTTCTGTAATTGAGGCATATGTTCTATAGACTAAGGCCCCAGATAAAGACAGCTGTAACTGAAATTATGACCTCTTAGAGATTGTTGCCTGTTTTTTAGTACTTTAATGAAAGACTATTTTTAGCCTTTATTTTAACCTGTGGTTAGAGTTCACCAGTGTATTTTTCCCAAATGCTCAATTATTCAGTAGGTCTCCTTTTCCCGCCTTCCACGATCTTTATTTTTGAGGTTTTTATCTTCTGCTATGTCTTGTCCATATTCTGCTTTACCAACTTGAGTACAGAGGACTTCTTTCTTTCAGTAAATTGAAAACAGTAAACACTGCTTTTTAAAGCCTATTACTCTTAACATAATTACTCAACTTTTGCCTTTTGATGCTCACTGATAAGACAGGTACAGTCAGTTAACACCAAATGTGTAACTTACACATATGTAACTTACACACTTAATCAGAAAAGAAAGAAGAACAATTTCAGTAGCGTGGGCAGTTGCATCTTCCCTGGAGCATGTGCCCAGGATTCATGGGCATGAATCCTGTTATCCTTTTAACTGGTTGGTTGTTTTTTCATTTTTTTAAAGTGTGTATCTTTGTCTTTTAATGGAAGTGTTTCTTTTGTGCTGGCGTGTGGCTGATTCACAGTGCTGTGGTCGTTTCAGGCGGACAGCAAAGGGACTCGGCCACTCATATGTGAGTGTGTCCCTTCTCCCGCAGACTCCCCTCCCATCCAGGCTGCCCCATCGCACTGAGCAAACTTCCCTGGGCTCTACAGGGGAGCCTTTTTGGCCATCCGTTTTAAATACGGCAGTGTCAGTTACTGTGAGCCACTCACTGAGTGTTTTTCACTCTGCTGGGTACAAGCCAACAATGTGGAAAAAAAAAAAAGTAAGCAGTTCCAAGGCTGAAAGAAAACTGGCTGTGCCCTGCTTGCTGAGAGTGAATGCGCTGTGCTCTCACGGGGGCTCAGGGCAGTTTCAGCCAATGTGCCGTTTCTGTCTCAGGTGTTCATGTTAGAAATTACTCTCTGGTAAGCTGTGACTTCTCTGTACTAAATGCCTGCAAGATGCCAGGCACTACATTAGGTACTAAAAAGATGCCAATTTAGTTTTGCCCTTCAAGTAATTCACAGTTTGACAGCTCACAGACAAGGAAGGGCAACTGTAGGTAATAGGGAGGAGGAGAAGAGTATCATAGGAAGTAAACAGGCAGATGTTTATAACTGATAGATGAGACAAAATAGTTTGGATATGATGTTAATTTTTTAAAAAAGGAATCAATAAGTTTTTTTGAACATTGTTGTATGTATGGAAATGACTTGCTAAGTCCTCTAGGGGTTAAAAGAACTATTAGCAAGAATTTCCGGCCTGAAAAATCTCTCATACCTCTGTGTAGTTCTCATATTTGCTAAATCTTGACAGTGTTCACTTGATATCATGGCATTTTTATTGTCCTCACATCATACCTATTCCCTTTCAGGTTTCTATATATACTGTCCCAGAAAAGATTGGTCAAGTTTACCATGCCTTGAAAACAACTGTGAAGCTTCTTGACTTCTTTCAAAACTACTTTGAAATTCAATACCCACTAAAGAAATTGGGTAAGAATCAAACAGTGCCTCTGATTTCATTAGCAATAATAACCTAGATTTAGGTTGCAATTTTTTTCAGAAAGAACTTTTGTCAAACTTATTTCAAAGGGAAACCAAGAAACTCTGTTAATTGTTTGCTTTAAGAATTGTTTGTATTTGTTAAGATTATTTAGATTCCATAGATACATCTGAATGTGTAGCTTAAAGCATTTAGAAGTTTATGAGACTATTTCAAAGGTGCTGTGTAAGTAGGGGTTTGCTTAGGGCTTAACCTGGAGTTGGACTAATTCCAATTTCCTGAGAAATTCTAATTGAAATAGTAATAGAAGTAAGAGAGCTCAGGAAAGCAAGAGTACTTCAGTGTCATTCAACAGGGTGCTGATTTTAGCTGGAAGAGGGTTGGCCCTGCCTTCTGTCCTCCTTGTTCTGGAAAGTTCTTCACTGTGAAGGAATTAGATCTGTCTTCTCTTGCTAAGGGACAGAGCGACAGTGACTCTATAGGTGGTTGATTAAATCTTCTCAGCTGACAGGTAGGTAAGGAGCATATAAGCCAGGAAGTTTCCTTTCCCTAGGAGTATGTAAAATGAACTTACTGATACAGTGACCTTGCTGATAGACCAGTGGGTAAAATACTTGGATTTAACTAGGTAGTACCTTAGATGGAGGAGAGCTGACCACTTCTTTCCTGTTATATCCAGACTTGGTGGCTATTCCTGACTTCGAAGCAGGAGCAATGGAAAACTGGGGTTTGCTCGCCTTCCGAGAAGAGGCACTTCTGTATGATGATGATACTTCTTCAGTGGCAGATAGAAAGCTGATTACTAAAATCATCGCTCACGAGCTGGCCCATCAGGTATCGGTAACCAAGGCTGTTATGTGTCACACCTCTGGTCTGTTTCATGTCCTGGAGTTTTAGATGCTAATAAATAATTCAGCTTTATATTAGAGTATTGCCTTCTTTCATAACACAATGGTGCCTTTTTTTTTAACAGAAACTTAAATTTTTGGATAAAGATGTTATCTAACGGTGGTTATAGGACTTTACAGTTTATCAAGCTTCCTTTATCTCTCTTACATTTTATAACTTGGTGTGGAAGAAAGATTGCCCTGAGTTGCTTGCCTCTTCTCCTCGGACTACAGTGGTTAGGACTAGGTGTACCGTTTTGTCTCTCGCTAAAAGCTGGGTTCTTACGGTGCTCTCCCATACAGAGTGGGAGGGTACTCTGTATGACGTAGAGAAAAGGAAGGAGAAGTATATGGGCGCATGACCCTCACTCTTTCTTCCCCAGTACCTGGTCCCTCTCGTGCCCTCGATGCGGTGTCCATCAGGGTGGGGTAGTCTGGGGGGTCGCAGCGGAGGGAGGAGGACGGCGAGAGTGGGACGTGCTCTGGCCGACTGGCCGTCCTCGGCCACGGTCCGCAGCATGCCGGGCCTCGTGAGGACTTCGTGACGGCTGCTTAGCAAGCGTGTGCTTATTCACTCTTACAGTCACGCATGTAGACAGACTGCTTTTTAGGGGATCTGCTCTAGGTCTGTTACTCCTGGGGCCGGCCATCACCACGGCAGGAGTGTTTCCTTTGTACTTCTTTACGACTTAGAAGTCGTCTTCTTCTGAAAGAGGTTTCTAAGATATTAATCTTTGAAAATACGCTTTTGTGATTCTCCATAGCACTTTGTTTCAGTACCTAGTCATTTGATCATTTCGCCGATGGTTTGAGCCGAGCCCTTGGCCACAGTGGCTGAACGGCACACTTTTTATTGACCACACTTCATTTCAGGGATTTTTGAGATGCATTTTTTTAGGAGTGTCTTGTCTTCTTTTTCCTTCTTATTACTTCGTGGGAAAAAGCCATTGAAAAGTCTTTCTGATTTATTTGTATGCATGCCACATTTCTTAGGGAATGTTGTTTGAATTCTGTTTTGAATCATGTAAATACTCAATGTGGAGACTGAGGAGAAGCACCAGTCCAGGCCATATAGACGTTCATTTTGGGGTTGTCATGATGATTGTAGACATGATGGAAATTGATACTACTAACTTGATACTAGAAAGCAGAGGAATTTATCCAGGCAGTGTTTTAATGAGGTGACTAAAAACAGTTTTTGTCTACCTACTATACAGCATGTATGTTAAACTGATAAATAAGCCAGTTGTCTTTGTTTTATTTAAGGTAAAATGTTAAATTTATAATTTTACTTAATTTAAAAGTGAATTTACTCAGTGTATACAGTTTTACTTTTAAAGTAAATTTATATTACAAATACAATTTATTTGTAAGACTTAAATATAGTTTGTTTTAACTACAAGAAGTATACTTTTAAGTAGTTGTAGTCCGGTTATAGGTGATTAATCTGACAATTCAATTATTAGAAAAGTCTTGAGAATGTGAAGTTGTTTGTTCTTTCCCCACAGTGGTTTGGTAATCTGGTGACAATGCAGTGGTGGAATGATATATGGCTAAATGAAGGTTTTGCTACATTCATGGAGTTTTCTCTTTGGAAAAAGTATTCAGAGAGCTCTCCAGTGTAAGTACACTGTTAGACCTACTGTGGATGCCAGGAAGAAAAATAGTCCAATCATACTGGACATGTATTTTCCATGCATTTGGAGCAATGAAAATATTTCTAGAAAAATAAAACTGACCCATGTTACTGATCTCTACACCTCTTGAGATTTGACAGTGAAAATTGTGCTTTTAGTTACTGATGTATTTCAGAAAGCAGAAATAATGTGAAATTACTTTATACTTTGTCATTAAGATGAACATTTAAAATTGCTTTGCTAAATTCTGTGTTTAATAGATGTGGCCTTTCTGCTTTAAGGTTTTTAAATAGAGTTCAAAAGCATTTTTTTTTATTTGCAAAACAAAACTTTTTATCCTCCTTATAGAGAGGAAGTTAAGACATTTTGTGGCAATGCTATTATCACTGTGATCATTCTTAACAACAGTGATACACAGAGAGACAAATAATTTGCTCTTTTTAGGTCCAAACCATATTTTGTGCCCATTTCAAAGACGTGGAACCCCATTCTGTTACAGAGAGCATGATAATGTTGTTATTATGTTCTTAGACTCTCCGGAGATTTTTCTTCTCCTTAGAGAGATTTGGACATACTAGGTCCTATATGGGAAGAGGGCATGGCAACCCACTCCAGAATTCTTGCCTGGAGAATCCCCATGGACAGAGGAGCCTGGCGGGCTACAGTCCATTGGGTTGCACTGAGTCAGACACGACTGAGCGACTAAGCACACGGCACAGGTCATATATGACAGATATTGCTGAATAATTCAAGCAGTAAATGGAAAAGTATAAGGATCCCTTTCTACTGTAGAATTCTGTGACTTTCTGTTAAGCTTCTTGATTGTCTGATCCAGAAGTGCTTCAAAAGATGAGTACTCTGAGAGCGTTCAGTTCGACATTTTTGTGTAGGGCCTATTCAAAGATTTCAAATGGTAAAATGAATTCAGTTTAAGCTAGAATATTAATAAGCAAAGTAATGTAAATCTGGGTATGGTTCTTAATTAAACAAAGAGATATACAGTTTCACCACTTGGTGGTGCCCAGAATGTTTAAAAGCTTTTAGCATATATTCCAGAGGAATTCGTCTATTGAACTCTCAGACTCCTTTCTGTTTAAGACTTATATTTTACTTAAGAATAGCCTCAGTTGAGGGAAATATATATTATCTCAATAGAAAAGCTGGATTTTGTATGAGAAATCAACTTAAGGAGCAGTTCCTTTTTTTTAATTTAAGATTTTATTTTACAAATATTCACTAGCCATTTTTAAATAATTATTTGAACATCTGGATTTACCATATGGTCGCTTTAGTAATAAACTCTTAATTTATCCTTGTGCTGTTGTTTAGGAAACACTGATTTTTGTGGAAGTTGTAATTTTATTTTCAAATGTAAGGAATATGCATAAATGTCACATTCTTCCTATATCTTCAACAGATTATTTCTAAAGTTTAGTGAAGCTAGTTGATTTTTTTTATAATGACCTTAAATAATTAGTCTAATTCCTATCAATAATTACTAAACTTGCCTCTGTCTTTAATACTGTTCACAGTTTCTTTATTCTGTTTCATTTTTTGTAGTATGAAGATTTCCTAGATGCTCGATTTAAAACAATGAGAAAAGATGCATTGAATTCATCCCATCCAATATCATCATCATCTGTTCAGTCTTCAGAACAGATTGAAGAAATGTTTGATATTCTTTCCTATTTTAAGGTATTGCCATGCACAAAAAAGTACCTGGAGTGGGTTACAAATTAATTTCATATGTAAGCAAGCTGCCTGATTTAGGTTATTTTAAAGATTAGACAGATATTATTTTCAATTTTCCTGTAAAATTGTTAAGATGTTTGCTTGTACTTAAATCTTGATCTTAACTTGATCTAGGTTTTTCTTTCTCTGTCTCCTAAGTTCTCTAACTAGTATTCTGGCTAGTTAACCAGATCTTATAGTAATATATCTTTTAAAGTTGGATCACTGTCCAGATCTACAGGTAGAATATGTCCAGGGGAGGCTCTAAGCCTTTGGTTGTGTTATTCAGGCCTGAAGTGTGTTCCAAAGTCAGAATTGCCAGAACAGGTAAGCAAAAGGAGATTTTTACGAATCAAAGACTCTAGACTCTATTGTAGAATTAGAAACGTAGACTCCAGGTATGGAAGTAAAGCAAAAACAGAAATTTAAAGGCCTGATTAGGATCATCGTAAGTCAGAGAACAGGAGAGGGGGTTATCACATTTGTGTAGGGAAGGAGGACTGAATTTCATAGCTTGCTTGCCTCCTTAGTCTGGCTTTCAGATTAAGATCAATAAATTGAATTCCCACCGTGAACAGAGAAGAAGATATACAAAGCATATGAGTTACAGTTCATGTCATCAAGAAACGCAAAGTTTAGGTAGGGAGTACTTGTGAAGCAGTAAGAAAGAGTGTGTGCTAGGGAATGGTACAGAGTTTTGCCTGGGATCACATAGAGAAATTTCTTGGAAGAACATAGAAATTAAATAATAGGAAAAACATATAGGTAAAGAGCAATGGGAACAATAGAATAGGGTAAGAATAGCATGATGAGGTCTGCAAAAAAGAGTCAGTAATAACTAATGGGCAGGGAATTTTTGTTTAGGGGGTAAATGTTTGCAGTGGAAGCCACATGTGGGGTAGGGAAAGATGAGAAAGGTAGGTTTGAGCTCAGTTGTAGATGGTCCTGAATGCCATCAGGAATCTGGACTTTTTCTATAATCAGTGGGAAGCTTTAAAAGATTTTTAAATAGAGGAATGGCTTTGAGATTCAAGTGACTAGGAAAACTAACCTGCTTCAGTTTACAAAATAGATTTAAATGGAGAGAGACCTAAAATCAGGAAAGTGCTGCTGAAGTCAAAGCGTGACATGGTAAAAGTTTAAAATTAGGAGTGGTAGCGAGAGTGGAAGGAAACTGATGGGTGTGGAAAAACCCCTGGGCAGAGGGAAGTGCCTAGAGGACTTAGCGACAGGTCAGAGCGGGTGAAGAGGGAGGCAGAAATGCGTTCCAGGTTCAAGCCTGACTGGCAGGGAGAATGGTAGTACTGTTATTTCATGAGGAAATCAGGAGTACAGTTAGCTACATGAAATATATTCCAGTTAGAGCTACTGTTAGGGGTGGTAATTTTTAAAGCCCATACTGGAGCTACCAATACAGAAAATTTCACAACTTGGCAGTTCTTTTCTTGCACAGAACAGTTATTTCAGGATCTCTTGTTATAGAGCTTTTTCTTTCTCTGACCCCCACCTCCAAACCTGGAATTCAGTGTCTTCTGAGCATGTTGCTTCCATAACACAACTTATGCCTATCACTATGGTAAGTGCTTACTTCAGAATTGGGAATCTGGCAAGTGTCCCATCCACAGAATTGAGAAAAATAGTTCACTGGATGATTTACACTGGATAACAGTGCACTGGATGATTTACACTGGATAACAGTGCACTGGATGATTTACACTGGATAACAGTGCACTGGATGATTTACACTGGATAACAGTGCACTGGATGATTTACACTGG